>PISX010002596.1:0-156539 GCA_004024625.1 Mellivora capensis | reverse complement strand
GGAGGACATTGGGAGATGGACCAGAGAAGTGAGTTGGGGGAAATTGGGGGGGGGGGGGGGAGATGAACCATGAGAGACTGTGGACTCTGAGAAACAAACTAAGGGTTTTGGAGGGGAGGGGGGTGGGGGTTGGGTGAGCCTGGTGGTGGGTATTAAGGAGGGCACAGATTGCATGGAGCACTGGGTGTGGGGCAAAAACAATGAATGCTGGAACACTGAAAAGAAATAAAATAAAATAAAATAAAATAAAATAAAATAAAATAAAATGAAATGAAAAAATCTTTAAAAAAGAGAAAAGAAAAAAATATAAAAACCTCAATTGTTATTGTATTTTGACTTGTACTTACATTATAAAAAGCGATATTTAGAACTAAGATCTATTGCAAATAAAACCTCGCAATCTTCCCCTTACAAAAAGAAGTCTTGCATCCATGCATGAATGCAGGTATTCTTTTTTTTTTTTTTTTTTTAAGATTCTATTTATTTATTTGACAGACAGAGGTCATGAGTAGGCAGAGAGGCAGGCAGAGAGAGAGGGGAAGCAGGCTGTCTGCGGAGCAGAGAGCCCGATGCAGGGCTCGATTCCAGGACTCTGGGATCGTGACCTGAGCTGAAGGCAGAGGCTTTAACCCACTGAGCCACCCAGGTGCCTCTGAATGCAGGTATTCTTATAAATCAAACATTACTGGATTTCTTTTTTTCAGACATTGGTGTGTTCTTGTTTCTTGGGGTATTCCACAAGCATTTATTAAGCACCTTACATAACAAACCCTATTCTAGATGTGGGAATTTGACAACAAATATACAAACTCCTATGTCAAGAAACTGGTAAAGGTATTTGGTGGTTTATGGTAGAGATCCACAACTATGGCTCCTGAGTCAAATCAGAGCCATTTCCCCCCCTCTCTTTTTTTTTTTTAACAGCTTTATTAATGCATTATTAATATTAAAGAAGTTCATATATTTAATGTATACAATTCAATGAGTTTGAACTTATGCAAACATCTACCACACTTCACCACAATTAAGGTAATAGACATATCCGACACCTCGGAAACTTCCCTTTTGCCCCTTCGTTTTTGCTTGTTGTGTTGCTGTTGTTGGTGAAAGAGCATTTAACGTGAGTTCTACTTCTTAACAAATTTGAAGTGCACAATACCATACTGTTAACTATAGGCACTGTGTTGTTCAGCAGATTTCTAGAACTTATTTATTGAGCATAAATGAAACTTCTACGCATTGAACAACATACCCTCATCCCCCCCAACCCCAGCCCCTAGCAACCACCACTGTATTATCCATTTCTATGAGTCTGGCTATTTTTGATATATTAGTAGAATCATACAGTATTTGATCTTCTGTGACTGGCTTATTTCATTTAGCATGTTGTTTGAAATCACTTTCTTTTTTAAGGCTGAATAATGTATATACCACATTTTCTTTATTTATTTACCTTTTGATGTTCACTTGGATTGTTTCAATTTCTTAGCTAGTATGAATAATAAACTTAGCTGCAATGAAGATAGGACTGCAGGTATCTGTTCAAGATCCTAATTTTAATATTTTGGGTATATGCCCAGAAATAGGGTTGCCAAATCATATGATAGTTTTATTTTTAAATTTTTTAAAGACACCCCATCTTGTTTTCTAGATGCTACACTATTTTATTTTCCATGTGCACAAGGGTTCAAATCTCTCCACATGCTCACCAACATATAACCTTTTTTTTTTTTTAATTTTTGGTAATAGCCATCCTAACAGGTATGAGGTGATATCTCATTGTGGTTTTACATTTCCTTAATAAGTAATGACTTAGAGCATCTTTTTATATATCAGTTGGCTATTCATATATCTTCTTTGGAGAAATGTCTGTTCAAATCCATTGCCCATTTTTAATGGAGTTATTTCCTTTTTGCAATTGAGTTGGAGGCATTCCTTATATATTTTGTAAGTTAGCCCCCTATCAGATATATGACTTGCAAATCTTTTCTGTCATTCTGTAAGCTGACTTTTCAGTCTTTGTTGGTTTGTTGTTTTCTTTGCCATGCAGAAGATTTTAGTTTCATGTAGTCCCACTTGTCTATTTTTGCTTTTGTCACCTGTGCTTTTGGTGTCATATCCAAAAATCACCAAAAATCACTTGACCTAAGTCAAGAGACTTTGCCCTATGTTTTCTCCTATGATTTTTAAAGTTTTGGGTATTATATTTAAGCCTTTAATACTTTTTGAGCAGATTTTTTAATATGGTGTTAGATAATATTCTGATTACATTCTTTTGCATGCAGATATCTAGTTTCCCATCACCATTTGTTAAAAAGAAAATCCTTTCTCTACTGTGAATTCTCGGTACACCTGTCAAAGATCAATTGACTGTATATGCATGGGTTTACTTCTGGGTTCTCTGTTCTGTTCCATTGGGCAATCTGTCTGTATCCATGCTGGTACCATACTGTTTTAATTACTGTAGCTTTGTAGTGTATTTTGAAATCAGAAAGTGTGAGGCCTCCAGGGTTGTTCTTTCTCAATACTGTTTTAACTATGTGGGGTACTTTTTATGATTCCATATGAATTTGGGATTTTTTTCTATTTTTGTAAAAAATGTTACTAGGATTTCAATGTTTATTACATCAAATGTGTAGGCTGCTCTGGATTGTGTGAATATTTTAACAATATTAAGCTTTCTAGTAAGTAAATATGGGATTTTTCCCATTTGTTTATGTCTCCTTCAATTACTTTCACCAATGTCTTACAGTTTTCAGTGTATAAGACTTTTATTCCGTGCTCAAATAAATTGCTAAGTATATTCTTCTTTTTGATGTTATTATAAGTGGGATTGCTTTCCTAATTTATCTTTCAAATATTTCTTTATTATTACATAGAAATAAAATTATTTTTATGTTGATTCTGTATCCTATAACTTTACTGAATTTATTTATTAGCTTTCACGGGGTTTTTATTTTCTTCTTGTGGGATCCTTAGAGATTTTTACATATAGAATTATCTCATCTGCAACACAGATGATTTTACTTTATCCTTTCTGATTTAAATTAATTGATTTCTTTTTCTTGCCTGATTGCTCTGGCTAGAATTTCTAGTACGATGCTGAATACAAGTGGTGAGAGTGGGTTTTCTTTTTTCCTGATATCAGAGAAAAAGCTTTCAATTTATCACAAGTGAGTATGATGTTAGCTGTGGATTTTCCATATAAGGTGTTTATTATGTTGAGGTCCATTGCTTCTATGCCTAGTTGTTTTCATAAAAAAAGTTTTTGTTAAATTTTTTTTCTGTAACTATTGAGATAATCCTGTGATTCTTAGCCTTAATTCTGTTACTGTGTCACATTTATTGATGTGTATATATTGAAACACATTTGTGTCTCAAGAATAAATCTTACTTGATCATGGCATATGATCCTTTTAATGTACTGACTTAATGTAGGGAATTAGTTTGCTAGTGTTTTGTTGAGGATTTTTGCATCTCTACTAATCAAGGGCACTGGCCTATAAATTTCTTGTTTCTTGTGGTGGTTTTGTCTGGCTTTACTATCAGGGTAATTCTGGCCTCATAAAATTTAGTTTGGAAGTATTTTCTCCTTTTCAGTTTTCTGGAAGAGTTTGAAAAGAATTGGCAATAATTTTTCCTTAAATGTTTGGTAGAATTCACTAGCGAAGCCATCTGGTCCTGGACTTTTCTGTGTTGGAAGGTTTTTATTACTGATTAAATCTCCTTATTCATTACTGATCTGTTTAGACCTTGTTTTTCTTCATGATTCAGTCTTGGTAAGTTGTACATATCTAGTAATTTATCCATTTCCTCTGTTATCCAGTCTGTTGATCCTTCTTATTTCTGTGATATTAGGTATAATATCTCCTCTTTCATTTTTGATTTTATTAATTTAAAAATTTTTTTTTACAGATTTTATTTATTTGACAGAGATCACAAGTAGGCAGAGAGAAAGAGGAAGGGAAGCAGGCTCCCCGTTGAGCAGAGAGCCTGATGGGGCTCGATCCCAGAACCCTGAGATGATGACCTGAGCCGAAGGCAGAAGCTTTAACCCACTGAGCCACCCAGGTGCCCCTTGATTTTATTAATTTGAATATGTTTTCTTTTTATTTTGTTATACAAGCTAAAGTTTTGTCAATTTTGTTTCTCTTTTCCAAAAACCAATTCCTGGTTTCATTGATCTTTTCTATTGTTTTTGTAGCCCCATCTCATTTATTTCTGCTCTAGCATTTAGTATTTCCTTTCTCCTTCTAACTTCAGACTTAGCTTGTTATTTTTCTAGTTCATTAAAGTATAAATTTAGTAGGGTTTTTTGGGGGGGGCTTTTTTTTTTTAAGATTTTATTTATTTGTCTTAGATAGAGAGAGAGGGAAGGCAGGGAGGGAAAAAGAATCTGAAGTAAAGTCTGCACTGAGCACGGAGCCCAATGCAGGACTCAATTCCATAATCATATCATGACCTGAGCCAAAACCAAGAGTCAAATGCTTAGCCAACTGAGCCAAACAGGCGCACCCCTAGAACTTCCTTTTTTTTTTTTTTTTAATATTTTATTTATTTATTTGACAGACAGAGATCACAAGTAGGCAAAGAAGCAGGCAGAGAGGAGGAAGCAGGCTCACTGCTGAGCAGGGAGCCTGATGTGGGGCTCGATCCCAGGACCCCGGGATCATGACCTGAGCTGAAGGCAGAGGCTTTAACCCACTGAGCCACCCAGGCACCCCCTAGACCTTCCTTTTTAATGTGGATGTGTATTGCCTTAAAATTCTTTTTTTTTTTTTTTTTTTGCTACATCCCATTAGTTTTGGTATGTTGTGTTTTATTTAATTTTCATTTGCCTCAAGGAATTTTTTTTATTTCTCCTCTGATTTCTTCTTTGACCCTTGGTTTTTCAAGAGTATGTTGCTTAACATCCACATATTTGTGAATTTTCCAATTTCTATTCTCTTATTGATTCCTAGTTTCATACCATTATGGTTGGAGAAAGATACTTCATATAATTTCAGTCTTCTTAAGTTTGTTAAAATTTGTTTTATGACCTTACATGGGATCTATCCTGGACAATGTTCCATGTATGCTTGAGAAAAATGTATATTCAACTGCTGTTGGAGAGAAAGTTCTGAATATGTCTGTTAGGTTTGTTTGATCTACAGTGTTGTTCAAGTTAACTGTGTCTTTATTGATTTTTCTGCCTGGATATGGTATCAATTACTGAAAATTTGGTATTGAAGTCTCCTACTGCTATTGTATTGCTATAAATTTCCCCCTTTAGTTCTATTAATTTTGGCTTTATATCTTTTGGTATTCTGATGTTGGGTGCATATATATTTATAATTGTTATATATTCCTGATGAATATCCTTTTATCCTTATGTAATGTCCTTTCTGGTGCCTTGTGAGAGTTTCTGACTTAAAATGTATTTTAAATGTATTGTGTTTGATTCAAGTAAAACCACCCCTGCTCTCTTCTGATTACCATTTGCATTGAATATCTTTTTTTCCACCCCATTAACTATGTGTGTCTTTAATTCTAAAGAAATTCCCCCTTGGGGCACATAGGTGGCTCAGTCGGTTAAGCATCTGCGTTTGGTTCAGGTCATGATCCCAGGGTCCTGGGATCAAGTCCCTCATCTGGCTCCCTTCTCAGCAGGAAATCTGCTTCTCCCTCTCTCTCTGCCGGCCACTCTGCCTCCTTGTGCTGTCTAAGTCTCTGTCAAATAAATAAATAAAATCTTAGAAAAGAAAAGAAAGTCTCTCATAGGTAACATGTAACTGGGTCTTGTTTTATTATCCATCAGCCATGCTATGTTTTTTGATCAGGAAATTTAATCCATTACTTTTAAGGTAATTATTCTTAGGAGAAAACTTATTATTGCATTGTATTCTGCTTTGTGGTTCTTTTGTCCACCTTTTTCTTTTCTTCCTATCTTCTTTGTGTTTTATTGATTAATTGTGGTCATATGTTTTTATATCTTTTCTTTTGTGTATATTCTGTATTTTTTTGTAGTAATCATGAGGCTTACATAAAACATCTTATAACAGCCCATTTTAAGCCAATACAACTTAAGTTCAATAGCATATAAAAACTCCATTCTTTTTACTTCTCCTGCCCAACAACTTTCTGTTATTGAACTCACAATTTTTATCTTTTTTTCCCTTCCAAATTTTTATTTAAATTTTAATTAGTTAATATATAATGTAATATTGGTTTCAGGGTAGAGTTTAGTGATATATCACTTACAAATGACACCTAGTGCTCATCCTAACAAGTGCCCTCCTTAATGTCCATTACCCATTGCACCCATTTCCCACCCATCTCCATCAACCCTCAATTTGTTCTCTATCATTAAGAGTTTCTTATGGTTTGCTTCCCTCCATTTTCTCCCCTATGTTCATCTGTTTTGTTTCCTAAATTCAACAGGAATGAAATCATATGGTATTTGTCTTTCTCTAACTTATTTCACTTGACATAATACACTTTACCTCCATCCACGTCATGGAAAATGGCAAGATTACATTCTTTGGATGGCTGAGTAATAGTCCATTATATATATGTACCACATCTTCTTTATTCATTCATCAGTCAATGGACACTTGGGCTCTTTCCATAGTTTGGCTATTGTTGATAATGTTGCTATAAACATTGGGGAGCATGTATCCCTTTGAATCTGTATTTTTGTATCACAGTTTATATCTTTTTATATTGTGAATTTATTAATAAATTTTATAGTTGTACTTATTCTTAATGTGCTTTTAATCTTTATATTAAAATTAATAGGAATTTATATATCACCATTATAATATTACAGTATTTAATATTTGTTTATATATTTATCATTACCAGGGTTCATGTACTTTTGTGTTGTTTAGCATACTTTCATTTCAATTTGAAGAACTCCCTTTAGTATTTTTTTTAATTTATTTATTTGTCAGAGAGAGAGAGAGAGAGAGAGCAAGCACAGGCAGACAGAGTGGCAGGCAGAGGCAGAGGGAGAAGCAGGCTCCCTGCCGAGCAAGGAGCCCGATGTGGGACTCGATCCCAGGACGCTGGGATCATGACCTGAGCTGAAGGCAGCCGCTTAACCAACTGAACCACCCAGGCATCCCCCTTTAGTTATTCTTATAAAGCAGATTATAAGTGATGAACTCCCTTAGTTTCTATTATAAAACTATAATATATATATATAATGAGGAAAGTCTTTATCTCTCCTACGTTTTTGAACTGTTCAGCTATGTATAGTATTTTTGTTTGGTAGATATTTTTTTTCCTTCAACACTTTAAACTTACCTCCCAACTCCCCTCTGGCCTGCAAGTTTTCTGCTAAGAAATCTGCAGATAGTCTTATGAGGGATCCCTTGCATGTGACAAATTTTACAATTTTCAAAATTCACTCCGTCTTTGACTTGTGTCAACTACCTTGTAATGTGTCTTCATGTAGACTTATTTAGGTTTATCCTATTTGATATCCTTTCTCCCTTATGAATCTGAATGTTCACTTCCTTCCCCCGATTTGGGAAATTTGGGTTATTTCTTCATGAATTTGGATGTCATCCTTGTGCAGGGGCCATGCTAATCTCTGTAGTATTCCAATTTTAGCATAGGAGCTGCCAAAGTGAGCACTGGATCATCACTTCTTTAAATAAATTTTCTGGTAACAGTGGTATCCACAGTTGTAATAAACAGATTGATTCTTGTGAAATGCACAGTTAATTTTGTTACTCCTCTACTTAAAATTCCATACTCTTTAGAATAACCTTTGACTCTTCAAGATCTTAATACAGCCTATCTTTCCAACCACATCTCTCCCCAGCACCTCTTTTTCCATCCTTTGATGCACAAATACTGATCATCTTGGAGATGATTTTTTTTTTTTAATCTCAAGACCTAGTATTCTCAGTTTCCTCAACAATTGCTTACAATGGCTTTTCTCAAGTGACTAACTGACACAATAGCAAATGCCTATTCTGAAGGAATTATTTATGTGTTTCTCTGACACCAGCATTTCACTCTACCAATTATCACAATGCACTTATTCATCCATCTAGCAATACTGTCTAATAAAATCAAGTATTATCCTAGTTAATGCACAGATATCACTCCTATCCGCTGGAGCATCAGTATCTAACAGAGTATCAAAAATATCAATGTACTTCTATTCTTAGTTTTTTCTGTGATTGGAATTCACAAAAAGCTTTTTACAACATAAGCACAATTAAAAGACAACAAAGATTGAGAATTTTGTAATTCTTAATTGTAAGAGATGATTATCATTTTCTTAGTGTGACAGGTGTTTTTGAAAGTATCAAATCATCTCTAAGCACAGTTAGTTAACAGTTATGTGATTTATGAATAAATAATTAAATGGATGGTCATTAAACAGCCCTTTGGACCTGAGCTGTCCATTTTATAGTTCTCTCTTATTTTTGTAGTCTATCCTTGTTGGTAACAAGAAACAAAACAACTGAAAGAAGCCACTGTCCTTCCAAAATTTTGTGGCTACAGATGCAATTCACTGGTACATTAAGGACCTCTTTATATCAAGCATTCAATTAATATACCTGAGGTCCTCCAGTCTTAAAAGACACATATTCCTCAGAGACTCTGTTACTCCAGGAAATAGCACTTGAACAGGATTTCCTAAAGGCTACCTACTTGTCAGCAATTTTCTTTCTCCTATTATCTTGCTATTTTGCAGGAAAAACCTACCATTTATTTACAACGTGGAAATTTTAAAGGTAATGACCATAAAAGTGTCTTTAAAAATTTTTAAAAAGATATTCTGATGGCCATCATCAAAACCAGCATCTCTATTAAATTGCTAATATCACATCACAGACCTCTAGCAAGCCTGATTTACTTTAGCCATGTACAAATAAAGCTGAAATAAGCAAAAATGTGTCTTATGAACTAGGGCCTTTGAATGCATTAATTTGTAACATACCGATTTAACATTAGCCTCATACTAGACTCTTTATGAAGGAGAAAACAGGACCAAAAGGCAATTCTGTGACCCCACACATGGCACTTTTTAAAAATCATAGAGCAATGGGAGAGATCTCAAAGAAGAAACCAGAAAAATAAAACCATAGGCAAACTGCATCACCACCATATAAGTCATCCATCTTCCGGTGTTTTTATGTCTGCTTTATTACCAGACTTACTCAGATAGCGGAACCACTGGATGGAAGCCACGTCTGTCACTGTGTTGTGGATATTTTTTCATTCATTATAAGTACTTAGGAAACATTTTCTAGTAGTAATGGTTCAAGAAAACAAAGCACGAATTGTACTTCTTTTGCACTACACATTTATTTACTAGTTCTCTCTAAAATATAAATTATTATTTTAGAACCTCAACTTCTACTTTATTTAATGCATATTCCTAGGCAAGAAGCAATTTTATACCATTCTGAAATACGCTCTGTGCCCGCTGCTTAGGTGCAATTGGATATCACATGAGTTTTTACCTTAACTTTTCTTAATACTTTCTCAAAGTTTAATATATATCTATTCTGAGTATGGTCTTATTTCTTCAGTCTTTTCAGGTCCTGCTTGAGTTTTATATTTTATATCAAAAATAATTTCTATTTAACATATGATATACTCCCAAACTTGTAAATGATGCAATTTTATAAACTTCTTTAAAGAAGTTCACATTTCATTGCTTGACTGACAAAGCTTTATAGAAATTGTTGCAATTTTATAAACTTCTTTAAAGAAGTTCACATTTCATTGCTTGACTGACAAAGCTTTATAGAAATTGTTGCTTTTACCAGGAGCTTGAAACTGGTATCTTGGTTTGATATATTCATATGGTTCATAAAACTCAAGTTCCTACAAAGTATCCTGACATCTCTAAGTCAGTTTGGGCCCCTTACATTTTTCATTAATTAAATGTAATTTTTAAACAAAGGCATTATTGTAGTATTTAGCTTTGATGAAAAGAATAAAAATACAGTTACTCAAAAACTATTTTAATTTTAATTTTTCTTTATTTTTTAAACTATTTTAATTTTTAAACAGTATGCTTAAGTTTCTAAATATTTTACTTCCCCATCAAAAAAACATCCAGACTATCATAGGTGAATGGAAAGGAAGACTCCATGAAGGGGAGCAGTATTTAACATGATTTCTGAAGGTTATGTAGAATAAACATGAAGTTGATGTCGGAAGCAAGTATAAGTGTGGAGGTGGAGGGCTGATGTAAGCAAAGTGGTAAATATCCCAACAGAAGTAAATCTTTCAAGGAAAAACAGCACAGGAAATGGAGGGGAGGAGAGGAGAGGAGGGGAGGGGAAGGGAGAGGAAGGGGGGGGAAGGGAGGGGAGGGGAGGAGAGAGGGAAGGGGAGGGGAGGAGAAGGGAAGGGAAGGAAAAGGAAGTGGAAAAAAAAGCAAAGCAAAGCAAAAGGAAGGGAAGGGAAGGGAAAAAAGAGAGAAAAGACTGCATAGGATGCAAGGGGGGGTGTCAGGATCAGAAAGGAGGTTTAAGTCAAGACTTGGTAGTAGTTAATAAATTATGGAGAGAGACAAGCAGGATTATCCAGTGGATAAATACTTAGGCTCAGATTGCCTTTGAATGGGCGGACAGAGACCAAGTACTCCCCCATCCCTGTGCCCCTGAGCTCAGCTTTCCTTGGGCCTGGTATCTTACACATATCAAAGGTGTTCTCCTACATGCACTACTAAGCGGTAGCTCAGCAGATGGAAAGTTACCCACACATGTAACACAAACCTATGTAGTATCCAAAATACCCTGCCCTCAAAGAATCTCTCTGGAGGATGATGAGACATCAGTGGGCTATGATCTTCTCTTACTTATCTTTGATATAGGTTTCCCTATGAAAGCCCATTCTTTATACTCATACCCCCAGAATATTACAGAATTCTCCCTAACCCACATCTTTATGGATTTTTGGATATTTTTAATCACCATAAATCACTGTTAATTTCTGAGCAGTGCAAGTTCATTACAGAAGTACTCACTATCCTGAAAGCAGTGTATATGAGAAAGCAGCAGCTAGAATGAAGGAGATGAGTCAGGAGCTAGGTCAGATTATAAGATCTTAGAAGCCTTAGATCTTAAACTTGGAAAATATTTTGGTATTACTGTCCTTGACTGTGGGTCATAATAAAATCAATGCTTAACTATAAAGAATGAAATGGGTAGCAAAAAAACCTTCAGTATGTTTCTAGGTTTTCTGGCAGAAAAACCCTGAAAAGCTTCATCAAGACTGAATTATCTTCATCTTTATGACATGCTTGCTTTGCAGTGCTCTAAGGTTAGAGCATTGCCCATGGGTAATCCATCCTCGGTTTGAGGTTGGTGCTTTCTAGATGAAAAGTTACAGGAATATTCAACATGACAGTGGCAAAGAGCACGAGATGGAGGAGAGAACTAAAGGGGTAGGAGTAAAATTGATCTTAGAAGGGAATTAATTGGAAAAGCAGATGGCCAAGGAAGAGAATTAATCATGACTCTGTTCTGAAAGTGGGTGACCAGGAATCAGTTAACAGTACTATGAGGGCATTTCCAGAGAAGCAATGAATATGAGGAGAAAGAAAAGGCAGAGGAGGAGAAAGAGGTGTAGAAACAGATGGAAAAGAATAACAATAATATTATTACTGCAGTTAACATTTATTGAGCACTTACAAAGGGCCAAGAACACTTCTAAGTAGTTTATTTGCATTTCCTCAAATGTCCCTGCATGTGATTATCCCAGAAGGACAAGACTGCTATACATGAACATATTTATGGCTGAACATATGTTCTTTGCATCTCATTTGTACATATATGGAATTTTCACAGAAACGTGTGGCTGTATTTCTCTCCTATACATAGTGATGTTTGAGTTCTTTGGGGGCCTGAGTCAATTGCTTTGGCCACATGAAAATATAACCCATGAGAACTTTTTATTACATAAGTTAAAACAGAAGATTCTGTAAAGCACTGCTATAACCAGCAGCAATCTGTCCTCAATTTCTGGCTTCAAAGGGTGAATATTAGGTAGTATCTGTGTAAAATAATTGGGTTCATCTGTGCTTTTGGAGTTGGACCTCCTGGGCCACTGTATGGGCCTTTCATAGTTTTATCTGACCCAAATACAACTGAGTCATTGTTAAGGACTTCCAGTGGTTTCTGATTATTTCCTGGTGTTTTGTTTTGTTTTTGCTTTTGTTTTTTTAACTAAGCCATTGCCTTCTTGGCTTCCCTACCTATGTGTGAAAACATCAGACAACTAACTTATCCAAAACAAACTCAGTCTCTTCCACCCACTTGCAGACACTATTCTGTGGTTACCCAACAGAGAAGCCCCTTCTCTCTTTTGCTTCTTCCACTACAGAAAGCAGAAATCCTAAAAATTGCCATGTCTCATTTAACATCAGCAATTCATTTCTGAAAACTCTGACATTCTCAGCAAGAAATGCCGAACAGGAGTTTATTTCCAATTATTTTAAATGGGAAAGTTAGGATACAATACACATGAACACTAAACCCCTAATCAATTTTGTAAAACACACGTACATAAAACGCCCATCCATGTATAACTAAAAAATTAATATAATGTTAAATATTACTTATTATTCTCTAAAAAATAACATGTTATTAGGAACATGTACAGAAACATGAATTTATAATACAGCATAACAGGATATACCACAATAAATAAATTAGTGGAAAAAATGCAACAAAATTTTCAGTAAAAAGCAATGCAACTTCTGATGATAACTTACTATTCTTTAAGTCCAATGGAGACTTTAAAAAGTTGAGAAGGAAGGAAGAAGAGGAAAGCTGAAAAGTCACTATTTGCCATTAGTTGTGGCAGATGATGGTGCTAACAAATAAAGAGAAAAGCAGCAATTTCAGATGTTCCATTTGTTTGTTTCCATATAACAAACTTAGTGGCTTAAAACACTAATTCATAATTCTCCTAACTCTGCTCAACATCCACCTAACTAGTCTGAACTAATTCAGTCTGCAAATTTTAAAGTTCCTTTCCTCCAGTTTGTGCTGTGCAAAATTAAGAAAGCGATCTATCTTGACCACACTCCTTGCTTAGTCTGATAGGGTCTCTTATGACAAGCAGTGGCACCACCTCTGATATTCCCAAGGCCAGTGCCTTGCTGATTGGGAATGACCCACACCAACTGACATTCATGAGCTCTTGTAGCAGAAACTCAGTCATCCCTTGGGAGGTTCTCCGCCCGGACACAGGCAGATCTCAGAACTGGCAAACTCTCATCCTCTCCTCACCATCAGGAAAAATTCTCCAAACTTCTCTTTGATATGACTCTGTGCACGTCCCACCAAGTCGACAGCACCCTTCTCTTCCTTTCAGCTGAAAGAATACCATAACCCCATCTCTACATGCCTTGAAAAACACAGTACAGGTTCCTCCTTCCTATAGTTGGCAGTGGAATCATGAGGAGCCACTTTTCTTTGGTTTGGTTCCTTTCTAATCATCCTGTACCATTTAATCTGTTGTTTATAATATGGACAAACATAATTTTAACTCTAAATAATACCATTGCCTCTTAGTTCCAGCTCTTGTAGCTAGCTTCCTGATGCACATTACACTGTCTGGCACATGATGGGTCTGTCCACCTCTCTCTAGTCCTTAATACCTCTTCCCTGCTAGTGACCCCTTTTATCTACTTTATGTCCACTCATTTTAGATCTCAACTTAGATAATATCTTCTTAGGAAAACTGCCTACTCTTCCGACTCCCAGGCTGTATTAATTCACTTTGTTAAACACTAAAAACATTACCCTCCTTGTATCTTTTCTTCATAGGACTTAAAATATTTTGTGGTTATACTTCTGTTTGGATGATTCTTGTTTTAATGTCTTTCCTATTAATCTATAAATGCCATGAGAGTGAGGAATCACATCTGCTAACTTTCCCTTGATTTTTCAGGATCTAGGAGGTGTCTGGCACATAACAATGTGTAATTAATAATAATGAGCTAGTGTTAAGAATGAACCAAGGTGGCTCACAGGACATTCCCTGTGATGGTAAAGTCCGACCTTTCTTTTTTGTGTTCCACATTTTTCTCCTCTGGTCTGAGACCTTCACTTCTTACTTCCAGGTCCGTAGTACCATGACGTGGTCTTTGCTTAGATAAACGTTCAATGCAGGAATTTTGAAAACCAAACCTTTGCTTGTTAATCCCTCAAATACCCTTGCTACAAATTATATTGTTGCATTGTTCTAAATTGAGCATTTTGTGTCTATCATCTCTTTTCTGGCCCGTGTGTAGGAAAAAAGTGTTTTCTGCTCCAGCGATGATCCCTCTAAGTGTGGAAGAGGTTCTGAAGGCCCTCTGGTGCGAGGAGTTCTTTTCTGCCCAGAGATGAAGGGAGACACAGATTCTCCATTTGGGCAGCAACCATGACACTTACTGTATAGAATCATTAAAACCTACCAAGGCAACAGTAGCTGGGAGACTTTCTGTTTAATCACTTCATACCCAATAAAGTATGCATTACACAATATTTTCATAATGCCATGGTAACCTAATGAGTCATCTCCCATTATAGGAAAGGATACTTGTGTCCATGATCAGGGCAGTGTCATCAAAGCCAGGATGGGCACAAACTGACAGATTCTTACTAACTTTCCTTTTTTTAAACTTCATGATAACCACCATAACATTTGCCCAAGTCACTGAAGCAGAACTTAATCCCTTACAAAATACTTTCATTCTGTGTTGTGATTTTCACATCTTGAAACCATTTCAAACTGATGGCATTCAGGAGACCAGACTTCTGATGACCTTGTGAAAGTTCTTAATCTTATCAATGAAATAGCTCCAATTTATGATGAAGAATTGGTGACTTGTAGAAAGTTTTCCTGCTTACAATGATTGGATGAGCTGTGATCACAGAGATGCCCTTTTCCTTATGAGGATTTCCTACTGACTTCCTGATCTGTTGTCAGTCATTTCTTGTTCTGAAATGCAGCATTTTCCACAACTAATATTTGCGTTCTTCATTTTACTGACATCAATAAAAAGCAGGTTTTCCCACATTATTCACTAGACTGTTAGGATAATGTTTTTGATACACTAATCCACCCAATCTCTGGTTAGTTTGTTCTCTATCGTGCATTAACATCCTGATTTATTTTGTTAGTTTGTCTGACTGGTAGAAATAGTAAAGAAGATATAATTATTTACATTAAAATCTTAAAATATAATGGAGAATAAGCCAATAAATCAAGATAACATAATATGTAATTTAGCACCAATTCAGTAAAACAATACAGTACCAGAGAAGTTCAGAGAAATAAGCTCAATGACATTTGAAGAAGATAGAAGATTTCGGAGAGGAATAAGTAAATTTTAACTAAAACTAAAAAGGGATACAGAGTGTAAGATTTACCACTCCTCTCTTCAGAGGAGTGGCGAGAGACCTAAAATAAATTATGAGAATACAAGGACAAGATACAATGAGAAAAGTACGTTCATGGGACAATGAGATAGGCTAAGTGGAACAAATAACAATCACTATTGAGACTGAATTTACAAATACAGCATTTGGTTGAATTTTACCAAGAATTAGAACATCAAATGCCAATTCCATTACTTTCTGTGTGTTAGCATAGGAAGTAATGGACAGTGAAACCAACCCAGAAAAATCTGGTTTTATATCCTAGATGTGCTACCTCCTGACTATGAAACCTTAGGTAATTATTTAACTTCTGTTAGCACCAGTTGTCTCATATGTAAAGCAGGGGAGTGGGAAGTTGCCTCATGATTTTTTATCGAGATTATGATATAAGACAATGCTCTAAAATAAGAATTTCTGATTATATATGCTACTAGAAGGTAAGTGTAGCTCTAACATATACCTGCTAAATTCACTGTAATTTCCAAAGAGTTATTAGAGAATGAACAATATCCCCTTACCTCTACCCCAACATCTCCACCCATCATGTCTACTCCTACACAAACCTATTAACAAAAGTTTTGCAAATAAATTTAGTTCAATATTAACCATAAATGTTCAAATGGTTCCTCAAGTCCTATGATTAGTGCATATGTTTAAATAGGATGGCCAAGTTAATTCTTCTTTCATAGTAAACTGAAACTAAATTTAGTGATATTTTGAAATAAGGATTCAAAATATTTGAAGAAATAGAAAATGAGATACAGAAAGTCTGTTACTATATTTTCACTTATATTACCTAGAAATGGTAAAAAGGTAGTCTGTGAATATATGACAAAATGATGAAGAAGGGTAACTAAATCAGCTTCTTGCATTTCAAATATCAGTGCAAAGAGGGCCAGATGGTGAATTGAAAATCTGCATGAGTATTGACTTTTAATGAAAACACTTAGATGCTCTTCATGGCCACAATTAGTATAGCTTCTCTGCTCTCCTCCCTTGATGCTGGGACCTTGTTAGATTGAACTCTTATGTCAATAAAACCAGCTTAAAGTTCACATGCAAACACATTCATAGCAAGTAACCTTCCCAGTTAGTTAGGAAGGTTAATCAAGGTAAAGCCCTTGGTAGAGGCAGGATATTTATTTCTAAATTGAAAAGTCCTCTTGATATTAAAGTTTGGAGGGAAAAATATTTGCTAACCCTATAAAATTGAATTACCATCAAGCAAGGGAAGTGGTTCTGCATATTTCATACATGAAAAGAAAATATTTGGTATCCATTCAATTTTTTGCTCTAAGTCCTGTCTTAGAGACTTTATGCATATATGAATAAAGAAAAAGCACTTAAGTTAGTGTGATACCATTCCAACACAATTTCCTTCACTTTCTTCCTGGAGACTTGACTTGACTTTTCTTTCTTTTCTTTCCTTCCTTCCTTCCTTCCTTTCTGCTCTCAAAAAAATTAAAAGAATATTCAGGACATAGAACAGCAGTACTCAGACTTGATGCTTCATAAAAACCTCATCTGAACAGCTGGTGTTCAGAGCTGTTGGAGAAAGATGGACATCTGCTATACAGATATCTTGCTTTAACCAATATTAGTTTTCTTAAAATTATAAGTAATATGGATTGGGATATCCATCTGTCCATGTTCTTGGTGTGAATATGAGCATTGTAGCTTTCAGACTTTTCTTCCTCAATATTTACTTTCAGAAAAGCGAAATGAGAAAGAGCTAAAAAACAAAAACAAAAACAAACCCACAAAATAGTAGTAGGTCTTATATACCACAGAAAGGAGCAAGGAAACCTACATTTAGAGAGAAAGATAGTATTTCACTGATAAGGGCATTGAAACCCATCAACTCTCCTTTTCAATTCTAAGACATGAAGGATCTTATAAATATTAAGTACCTTCATTATAATAATGTCTTTAACAGGATTTTCAGACTTATTGCATGTGTTTTTTGATATCTACTCCACCCAGAAATTGATTTCTTTATACACTTTTCTCTTGCACCTACATCCCTAGCAGTTAAAACCAACAATCTTCTTGACAGTATTTCACAGAAGACTAAACAGCCCCAACCAATAGCTTCTAAGGAGGCTCATTATTGATTAGTATTCTGTCAAATTTAAATCAGAAAATTTTGTAATAAAATTACTATGGAACAATCAAATGAATGCTGTGACAATAACTGCTATAAGATCAAAGGAGAAAGTATTCATTCTAGTGGGAAGAGTCTACAAAAACTTGATAGAAAAAGTAAAACTCCAGCTAGACGTAGAAGACCAGATAAAGAAAAGTGGTACCTTCCAGGGTGAATGGCAGGAGAGTCATGTGAGATAGAAAAAAAAAAAAACAACAACAAAACAAAAACAGGGGTCCTTTGCCACTTGGTTACTAAAAACTGCATCGTGTACCTATTGTTAATCCATCAGCATCCTGTCAGGTAGAGGGAGAACTGGAGTAGAAAATATCCCCTACCACCTAAACTTGTTTGGTGATTAGTTGGAGAGAAAATATTTTCTATTTATAGACACGTACAGATAAAACAGATGGCATAAATGGCAGGTGATATGGTTTCTCTTAGGAAACTTTATGCATGGAAAGTTTAGCGTGATCTTTTAATTTTTTTTTTTTAATTTTGTTGGGTAGAGAAATAAAGGACGATGCAAATCGTCCTTTATCTAAATCAAGAAGATAAATGTGGGGGAAAAGGCGGTCAGTAGCATGTAGCACAGAAATCCAGATAATACAGGTGTTAAGATCATGGGCTCTGCTGTCAGATACACTGGCTTGAATACCAACTTCCTATGAGCATGTGACTTAGGACAAATTATTCAATATCTCTGTTCTTCAGTTTAATCACATACAAAATGGGGATAATAATAGTATTTAATCTCCAAATATTATTATTACACAAAGTTAGTATATATATAGAATTCAGATAATTTCCTGGCACAAGTACTCAACGAAAATGAATCAACATCATCATCATCATCCGCTACAGGATAGTTTCTTAAGAATGCAGCAATGATGAGGGAACAGAAGGCTGGCTGAGGACAAAGCACAAACTGACACCCTGCAACCTTCCCCCACCACCACTCCTGGGTGGGACATATGTGACATTCTTTAGGAATCTCCCAACTATCTTAATGTTAATACCAGGCTAGAGGGAAAAACCTTGACAATGACAGGGCCTCAAGGCATCTGGTATCTTATAGGTCTTCTTTAGTATAAGAAAGTTCTATTGAAATCTCCCTTTTCCATACCTCCCCCAACACCATCATTCATAACCTACCACCCCTCACAACCCAGGGGCAGCAGCTCTTTCTGCCATGGGTCCTGTCCCTGTGCTTTAATAAACCACCATTTTGCACCAAAGATGTCTCAAGAACTCTTTCTTGGTCATCGGCTCCAGACTGCACCCCATGGAACCTCACTTATATTCTAAGACTTCATCAACAATGTCTAAATCGATGCAAGTAAAGGGACAATAAGGAAACAAGCCCAGACTGTGTACAAGTGGCGAGAACTATACTTGGAAGGATCCTGTCAGAGACTAGATTATTTTATTTCAGGTTCGAAACCCTTTATTGTTTATGCTCTGTAAAGCCTGAGAAGGCTTAGGGTCAACCAACCAAGGGATGGATGTGAGTAAGGCCTCCCAACTGGGACACACCTGCCTTTGCAATCTAGTTCGAGCCCTCAGGCTGTTCCAACTAGATCTTCAAAACTTATTTATACCTCACCTTTCTCAGTTAAAAATCAGAAAAATAACAGAGTCTACCTCAAAGTGTTGCTGCAACTGTTAAAAAAAGATAATGCATGGATAGTTTATTACCACAATGACTGGAACACTGTATTTAGTAAATAATGACTTGATTATCTTTATTATCTTTCCTCTTTTTCTTTCTGAAAGGAGCATTTACAGTATAAATAAAGCACTTCCTTTGGTGTGTATGCAGGACTGCAGGTGAGATGGGTTTTAGGGAGATATTGGCCTCCAGGTAGAAAACTGCATTTAACCAGACTTGAAATTGAAGACAACAGTGAAATTTTTAAAAAGGCAAGGACAGGAGAGATAAAAGATATGTTAAATTAATCCTCAAAGGTTGCTTGAATAACTATGGGGTGTAAAGACCCACAGTTCAGTGGATTCCAATTAGCAGCAAAACAAACCACTACTGACTCAATCACTAGTCAACAATGACCTCAAATATCTAAAAGATCTGCCTAATAACTTGTAGTTTTCCTATGCATTACTTCAGTTGATGCCCCTAACACTTTTATAATGTGAATCTTACTCTGTTTCTTATTTTATAGGTAAGGAAAAAATATATATATTCCCAGAAAGGAAGGAAACACTCCCAGGTACCACAAGCAAGTAAGCGGTAAAATCAGAACTCTCATTCTGGTTTCTGATTTGAAATTTCATGGTCTTTCCATTATATTATTGCCTTTCTGGAAATTAGGTTGTCTCTAAGGCCTTGTCTGTGTAAATCAATTATGATGAAATCGTTGATGGGTTTTCCAATATTGAAAATTGAATTTGACCAATTGACTTTTTCCGTCATTTCTGACTCTGATTCAGTAAGAGTGTAAATCCCCTGGGGTTGGTCTGGGTTTACTCAGAAAAACTAAGTAATGCCTGAGCCCAGGGATTGTCTTCAGTCCACAGGCATCATTTTCGATGTAAATCAAGGGTTGTTTGAAACTGGCACAATTTTCCTGACCTTGTTCTAGTCCCGAATCAGGTGAAAAGCACACATGATTAGATTGTTGGCTGCAGAGTGATTCTCAAAGCACCTTCCCCAGACCAGCAGCAACAGCTTTCCCTGATAATATGTTGGACATACAAATTGTCCATCATGCCCCTTCCCAGACTGAATGAATCAGGAACCTGGGGTGGGGCCCAATCACCTGTCTTTTAACAAGCTTTTCAGTGATCTTTTTTGCATGTTAAATTTGAGAAATACTGATTTTGAAGAACACCTTACAAAAGCACAAGCTTCATAGCATAAATCACGTTGTGTTCAGCATAGTACTCTGATCTTCCAGAAGATGACAGTTATCTAATAAACGTTCAATAAATCAATGAGTAAGGATAACATATGGTAGGCAGTGGCACTATCTGCAGCTTTACAACTCACATATATCCTTATTTTCAGATTTGCAAGTTGTAGACTTTGCTTTCTATACCTTGACAAAATTTTTAAAGTAGTCAAGCAGAAAAAAGATCATCTGGATACAGTGCCTCAGAAAAGATAAAAATTAAAGAAATATTGAAATAAGTTTGCATGAAATATGAAAAAATGAAAATAATTAATAAGAAATCTATAGTTGAATGCATTTTTCCACTCATATAGTATTATTCAACATAAATTCATAATATAGTATTCATAATATAGTATTATACTATACTATATATAGTATAGTATAGTATTATTCATAATAAACTAATATATTTTAAGGAGGGCCATGAAAGTGATTAAGACAGTGAAAGTAAATTACCTAAACAAACTGAGACACCAACTCTTTTTTTTTTTTAATTTTATTTATTTATTTGACAGAGAGAGATCACAGTAGACAGAGAGGCAGGCAGAGAGAGAGGGAAGCAGGCTCCCTGCTGAGCAGAGAGCCCGATGTGGGACCTGATCCCAGGACCCCGAGATCATGACCTGAGCTGAAGGCAGTGGCTTAACCCACTGAGCCACCCAGGCACCCCCAAGACACCAACTCTCTTAAAGAAAGTTTCCCCTATGGCCA
Organism: Mellivora capensis; assembly: GCA_004024625.1. NCBI lineage: Eukaryota > Metazoa > Chordata > Mammalia > Carnivora > Mustelidae > Mellivora > Mellivora capensis. The sequence goes on along the minus strand of PISX010002596.1, from coordinate 135,378 downwards.
TATCTCCTGCAATTTATACCCCTTCATAGCCCTCTCCCATAGTGAATTTGGCCTGACCCTGTATAAAAAAAACCAGAATACAAAGAAGACACTGCTTGGTTTCTAAAGCCAGGTCACAAGTAGCCTTGCAGATTGTGCCTACGTTTCTTAAAATAACCCTGAGAGTACAACCACCATAGATATAGTCCAACTTGCTTGAGCTGCCATTTTGTTTAAAAAAAAAAAAAGAAAAGAAAAAGAAAAAGCCAAGCTAGCCATACGGAGAGGTCATGGAGAGAGGGGGAGAGGGTATATTGCCCAGGCAGCTTCCAGGTGTTCCAGCCATGCCAGGCGAGCCACTAGCCATTCTAATGACGCATCTGTCTTAGATACCCAGCTCAACTAAGCCTTCAAATAACTCTTCTCAGCTACTGTGTAACAGAAAACTCATGACAGACTCAGGAGAAAGAACACACATGAGTCTAGTCAGTCCACAGGACTGTGAGAGAGAATCATAAATTGCTATTTTAAGCCACTAAGTTTTAAGGTGGCCCTCTACACATCAATAGAGAACAGAAACACTGGTGTTCATTTTAAACAAACTTTTATGTTAATAATCCCAGTTACAAAATATATACATGAGTGAATATGATTCCGATTTTACTATTTGTAATTATTTCTTTGAAATTCACATGAATTTAGATTTACTACTCAAATATGTTAGAAATACCCACTAAATTCTATTCCTTTTGCCCATGCATTTTGATCAACAGAAACCTGGAGAAAGCTGAATTTGATAACTGATGCACCTTTGTGTACACATTTTCACTCACCGAATTACTCTCCATTGAGCTCTGAGCCATAAGAGATCCGAAAAAAAAGTAAGAACAGCACAGCAAGTAACAAAGCTTAGAATATAAATGAAAGAAAACTCTAAAAGGTATGCTTGAGGAGGTTAATATGCTTAATAAGCTATAAACACATTTATATCTTTATTTATATAGCTATTTTTTGTATATTGATCAATCATGGATAAAGAGAAGCTACTCCTCTTTATCATTTGCTATTAAAGATATTCAGCCACAGCTTCTGTCAACTCCACTTTATTGTGAGGGAGAAAATGTGCAGAGAAAAGGTGATAATGTATAGTCTTGTTTTGTACTTCAGAATATAAATCACAGCAAGGAACCAGATTGTTGCTAGAATATTATTAGCAGCGCTCATACAATACACAATAATGAATCCACCTACCATGTGTAGGTGAATACCAAGAAAACAAGTTCTATATCATCATTTTGTATGTAGTCTGATTATTTGGGTCATCATGTAACAGAGGTTTGTGGGGTTTTTTTAAGATTTTTTATTTATTTATTTGACACAGAGAGAGAGAGATTACAAGTAGGCAGAGAGGCAGGCAGAGAGAGAGGGAGAAGCAGGCTCCCTGATGAGCAGAGAGAGCCCAATGCAGGCCTCAATTCCAGGACCCTGGAATCATGACCTGAGCTGAAGGCAGAGGCTTTAACCCACTGAGCCACCCAGTGCCCCTAACAGAGTTTGATTGATAATATAATTGACTATTGGGAATTTGCCATTCACAAGCTGCTTGATTTTATCAAACTAAGATTTTCTTTAAAAGAAGTCATTAATCCCAGCTCAAAGCAAACTATTTTTCGGGACCAGTGGGTATCTGTTTTATTATTATATAATCTCCTGTTAACTTTATCCCAGAGAGGCAATGTGGTATAACTGAATGAGTTTGGATCAAGAGTTGGAAAGCATCACTCATCTCACCGAAACTGTCAGGTTCTCACCAAATAGTGGGCACCATTTTGGATACTGAGGCATAGCCCCTGTCCATGTGGGTTTTAACACTACTCCATTCTAGCTCTGAAACTGTCATAAAGAATCCATATGAACTGAAGTCATGTGACCTTAAACACATGAGTTAAAGAATGACTTTGGAATGAAATGAGCTATTTTAGGTGACTGCCACTATTTTGAGGGAAACTTCTTCCTTAAATTCTGAATGAACCTCATTTTATAAAAATATGATGTGTCATGATTCAATACGAGAAAAATAAAAATAATTCTCCTATCTCAGTAATAAAAGTTTATTAAATTTTAAATCCTATTTCTGATTTTAATACATTTTACTTTTTTTTTCTCCTTTAAAAATCATATTGTCTAAAAAACTTCCTGGATGCTCCACTAGTTTATTCCATTCAGAATCCTTGCACTGAGTTTCCACCTTGAAAATAAACAAGGAACAGCCATATACTGGAAGGGTTTAAAAGTATCTGTGGGGATAGACAGAAAATAATAGCTTTGTTTTCAGTGTGGAATAGAGGGGCTCCTGGCTGGCTCAGTCAGGTAAGCATCTGCCTTTGGCTCAGGTCATGATCCCAGCACCCTGGGATTGAGTCCTGCAACAGGGTCCCAGTTCAGCAAGGAGTCTGCTTCTCTTTTTCCCTCCCCCTCTCCCTGCTGCTTGAGCACACTCACTTGCTCTCTCTCTCTCAAATAAATATATAATTTTTTTAAAAATGTGTAATAGAGTGATAAATATACATGGACGCTATTCTGGAAACTGTAAACAAGAACACATAACGTGACTTTACTGGGAATCAAAGAAGATCGGGTTTTCTCTCATGTTAAGAACAAAGCTATTTCTTATAAAGCACTATTGGCATATTGGATGAGAATAGCCTTCATGGTGTACAACTGTCCTGCATTGCAAGACATTTAGCAGCCTCTGTTCAACATCCAAGAAATGGCAGTAGGAGTCCCCAGGCATGTGATAATCCAAATCATTCTCAAATATTTCCAAATGTTCCCAAGAAGAGAGGTGATACCACTGGGTTGAAGGATTCCACAACCTCATGTCTGCTGAGATGGTTCCAACAAGTTCACATAATGAATCAATGTTTACCAATGAAATTAATGGATTCAAGAGACTTCATATCATTTGTTTGTTCTGAGGGAATAAGATGAACTTGATCTTAAATCCCAATTCTTTGGCAATATTTTGCTTATTGTTTGAAGACATGGCTAAAATGTTCATGAAAGATAAAAAAAACAAACAAACTCAGGTGCCTGGGTGGCTCAGTGGGTTAAAGCCTCTGCCTTTGGCTCAGGTCATGATCCCAGGGTCCTTGGATCAAGGCCCACATTGGGCTCCCTGCTCCACAGGGAACCTGCTTCTCCTTCTCCCTCTGCTGGCTGATCTCCCTCCTTGTGTTCTCTCTCTCCTTCTCTGTCAAATAAATAAAATCTAAAAAAAACAAAAACAAACCCACAAAACTGTACTCTCTAAAATACAAAAGGAAACCCTTTACTCAATGAATTGAAATGGGAGAAATATAGGATATGAAAAGCAAAAATTTAAACTGATGTCATGGTTTACAATCTCTTTTATGGACTGAGAAAGTCCAAAGGAGGAACGAGTACAGGATATATCTTAGCAGCAATATTATCTTCTAAGACTGTTTTTTTTAAGGTTCCTACCTAATCAGTTTGAGAGGCCAGCACTTTTAATAATCAAATACAGTCAAGCTAAAAGGAATAAAACTATTGTAACTCTTTTTAACAGGTAACTATGTGTGTTACTGTTGGTTATGATTTTGTTTGCACATAATAAGCAAAACTAGTAATTCACCGACAGAGGCAATTAAAGTTTAGCCCCACCATGGAACTACTTATAAGCAATAAGGCTGTTCCTTTAGACAGATCTACTTAAAAAGATTTAAATTGTGTCTAGTTTAAATGTTACTAAGTCAACAAAAATTATGTGCTGGGTAGCACAGTACTGCAGATTGCAAGTTTTGCGTGCATTAAATTGCCATGAAATATCAATAAAGCCTCTTGTGTATATACATTTCAGCCTAAAATGTATTGGTTTTGCCCCAGCGATGTAGGTTCAATTTCTTGCACAGAAAGTCTCATTAAGGGACATTAGGGTAACTCTTCATTCTTCCCATCGAGTTCCAAATAGTACTTTGCAGAAAGAATTAACACACTGTCAGCACCCTGTGTCCAGGAACCAGTCAGTATTCAGAATAAGGATGTTGCTGTACAAAAATTATTTTTTTTCTTTTTCCCTTTACTATTGCCCTGCTGTTTGCTGCCTTCATTTTCCTTAAATTGCTTACAGTTTCATTTCATGATGGTATTTGCTATTGAAAACATATACGTGCATTCACACACTCACACACACAAGCACACACATTTTGTCCCTGTGAAAAACACCAAGAATATCTAGTGAAGGCATAAATTATTAAACAAGATCTTAGAAATTTTTCTTCATTAAATTTTAATCTTGTTGATTTAATCATACACATTTAATCACCATAATAATGATGTGCATGCACTTGAAGAAAATTGCACAATAAGCACAAAAATGAAAGACTAGCCTCTGGTAATATTTTCAAGCAATTATAGAAAAAAGGGAAGAAAAATAAAGCTGAATATAAAAATAATACAAAGACTAATGTAGACCTAGGAAACCAAGAATGCATACCCACATCAATATAGAACTATTCCAATAATAGAGCCACTAATGTTTTCAGTAATCTAGTTTGTAAATGTCTTTAGTGGTAAAGCCTATATTTCTATCCCCCAGAGATTGTTTTATAACTCCGTCACTAGCATTATAAGGTTTTCACTAACTATCCTACTCCAAGTTTATTGGCAATGAGTAATGATGCTTCACTCATTGCTATTTACAGCTTTTGTATATTTGTAACTAGTTTCTTATCATTCCTGATGCAAGTTAGCCAAATAAAGAAATACGTGTGTGTATGCATATATTATACAATGCCTGTCAACACACACACACACACACACACACACACCCCCAAACACATGTGGTTGTATACACACATACCTGATAGAAATGAGACCCAAACCATGTCAGTTTCACTTAGTTGTCAACCACAGCTAGTTCTAATATCAATAAAGTTTGCTGGGGCACCTGGGTGGCCCAGTTGTTAAGTGTCTGTCTTCGGCTCAGGTTATGATCCCAGGGTCCTGCGATTGAGCCCCACATTGGGCTCCCTACTCAGTGGGAAGCCTGCTTCTCCCTCGCCCACTCCCCCTGCTTTGTTTCCCCTCTCACTGCCTCTCTTTCTGTCAAATAAATAAATAAAATCTCAAAAAAAAAAGTTTGCAACATTATTCATGGTTGAGAATAGTGTGGCATTCTGTCATCTCTGTTTCCAGTGCCAATAATTGTAGAAGATTGCACACTTGGTGAGGGAGGGGAAAATATTTTAAATATGTCAACTTAAAGAAATAGAATAAAAATAATTCTATTTGCTGCAAGTTCTGTGCACCTATATTTACTCAAACCAAAGTTAAGTTAAAAAGCAACTGGACTTCATAATTTCCCTTGACCATACCAGGTTTGTTCTCAACTTTAAATGCAAGAGTGTGTTAATTTTCCTGGGAAGAAAAAACATTCAGGCAGGCATAAGCAGCATAATAAGCAGTGTTCTGAAGATAAGAGCTAATGACGAAAGACACACTATCTATGGTGTCACCTGCCCAAGATAATCCTTTTAACAAGATACTGGAGCATCATCTTTGATGATTTGAGACCATGCTCTCCCTTCTCTTTCATTTGCCCCAGTGTTGCCAAGACCTAAGTAGAAGAGTGGATCTCCAAGTCCTCCACTGCTGGATGATCCCACAGTGTCTGATAAAGTACAAGTCTTAGTGCTACTGACACAACTGAAGTGTGGACTAGGATGGCCAATTCAGGGACAAGGACAAAACGCTGGGGAAGGCAAGAAGTAACTAGATGTTTTCAAGTCATATGTGTCAAACTCATGTTTCCAGGAGTTTTAATAATTTGATAATTCAGCAAAAATTGACTGAACACTTACTATGTGTTGAGGACTGAGAATATGGGAGTGAAAAAACAGCCCAAATACTTATCTTAAGGAGTTAACATCCTATAAAAAGCTGTCACCTATACCCTTAACAATTTGTTTCAAGACACCAGAAAGCTGACCATGGAATTCTAAGTAGGATCCACTTTTCAACCGAAAGCATTTCTGTGGAATCACCACCACCACAATCTGCTATGGTGGTTCTATTAATACGAATGCAAGAAGATAGCCGGAGTAGAGCAAGCACACGAGTTTGTAGTGTCCTTGGTTCTGAAGGTTAGTTAGCCATTAGCCTTTCCCAAATTCCATGCCTTGAAAATGGTCATAGACTCATTATTTCTTCCTCAAACTACTCCCTCTCCTTTCTACCAGCCCTGAACTTGCACCTCTGGTTACTTTGATTAATAACCAATTCTTCTCTTAAGTTTCTGAATTAACCTGAAGCCCCAGGTGGTACCGTTCACTCTCCCCCAGCCTGTCACCTCCCAAAGTACACATGGCACCTAAAATGACTCCCTTCAAAATCATTAATTGATAGGGTGGGAAGCTATTTATTTCCTCTTCTTCTTCTTCCTGTCTTTCCTCTTCTCTTTTGTTCCCTTTCACCTTCTTTTCCTGCTCATCTCAATTCCTTCTCTCATTCCTCCTTTATCCTCCTACCGCACTTCCTATTTATTTTTTTCTCTCCATATTTCTTACTTGATTTGAAAGATAGTTCTTGCTCCTCTGTGTCTTTGAATGCACCCTCTATCCATTCCTACCATCAAGTTTGTACCTCATTATTTTGTATCAAAACTTTAGTCTTATTTCACAAACAAGACATAGAACATCATATGCTGAGAAAAATGATTCTGTTTCCACCCACTTTTTAAAACCAGATCTAGTAAAAGGTTAATGGGTTTAAAACAAGCGAGAAGAAAAAAAAAAAAAAAGCCCTCCAGAGGAACCCCAAATCATAGAGAGATCCATTTTCAATAGATATTACCAACTGTATGAGCAAAAAAGATGAAGGTTCCAGTGTTAACATAACTTGTCTGCTTGGGCAAACCAGAGACCTTTTAAGTCCATTACTTACATAGTGGAAAAACCAAACATAAACTATCGGTATGTTCCAATGCCAAAGTCCTCTGTGGAGTTCTGTCCCCTTAAATGCTCTTTTTGTTGTTGTCATTAAACTGAGAAAAACAGACACATATCATAAAAGCATTTTTAATACATTCAAGAATGTAACTATTACCAGGGCTTATGCAGCCACAAAGAGGAATTCTAATATTTCATTCCCTTTTGTAGTATCATTATCCTGTTCAGAATGCTCACCATACTGATACAATAAATGCAATGCATTTTCAGTTATGTAGCAGATCAAAGTGATAGCACCTAAATCCCTAGGTTTTCACATCCTGTCTCTCAGAAATTCTTGCTGCCACAGGAATATCTTTCAGTTTGTTTAGTCTCATATCAGCAGTGACACCCAGTGGATGGAAACATCTCTTGAACAAGCTGGCTCTCTGCTCTCTCTCTTTGTCCCCCCACCTCCACCTCATCTCTCCAGGGAAAGATTTTTGTAAGTGCTTTGTTTCTCTGACCTTCTTATGGCTCTCCACAGGAAAATAATTTATCAGATTGCCTAATGCCAGCCAGGTTTTCTTTAAATTTACTCAAATTAGAAAGCCTCAGACATTTCCTTTGCACTGAAGACATTTAAGCCTATCAAAATATGTTCAACTAATCTGATATTTGGTTTCTAAAAATAAAATCAGATATACAAGTATAGGGATAAAAGACGAGAGAGGTACTCAATTTCCTACATTTTGCACTTTTAAAAACTGTAATTGCTAGCAGAAATCATGGCTTTATTATTTATTCATAGCAAGTCATTCAGACATATTAAACTAAATTGTGAGGAAAAAGTAATATAACTGTAGACTAAAATCAACTTCATTCCAAATGATGGCTATCAGTAAAAATATATATCCAACTCTTTGTAATGCAACTATTTTATTAAAATTAACTTGTTCAGCTGGTCTCACAGGATGAAATAAATGGCTTTCTCCAATATGACAGAAACTAACAGGATTAAAATCTTAAAAACTAAAAAAAAAAACAAAAACCTCTTACATATAGCTTCTTTATTCCAAAAACTCATTTGTGCAACTTTTTTTATTGTGATGCCTTGAGAAGCAGACAAAATTTTGTTTCCTTTGAAAAACTGTGATTTTTTTTCACCTGTATACTTAGAACCAAAGAAGATACTCTTCGTCTTCAAGTAGACCATTGTCCAGAATCAAGCAGTAGCAAGGTCCTCAATTACTTAAATGTAAGTCAAAGAAGCACCTACTGGCATGGATTGGTGGTGGCGGTGGAATTAACAGAACATTTTCTGACTTTATCAAAGCTACTACACTCTGAGATCTCTGGTTGTTTAAGAGGTGTTCTAGCATGGAAGTGGATTAATTTGCATAATGGATTGAGGGGATTTGGGAAACAAAGGAATATGCAGGTCTTACCAGAGTGGTCATCACCAAAATTAGGAAAAGTAAGTAAGTTCCCTGAAATAAAATTACCTTGAGTAAACAGGAGGTTGTACTGGTAACCTAAGTTCAAGAAAAGGGATATATTTGTTGGGAGATGGTTGATTTTATTTGGCATCATTTGTGCATATTACTTAAAGTTTATTTATACCTAGGTACTGTGGCATGGGAATTGGGGATGGAAGGATGAAATAACAGGCTGCAGTATGGTGCCTAACATAGGACATTAGCCCTCAGGAAAGGGTCCATTGGATTCTAAAGGACAATTATTCAATAGTGTTACCATATGCTAATAAGAAGGAAAAGGATTTATGGGTTAAGACCCTTCTTATCTAGGGCACTCCAAAAGACTGGATTTCACAAGGCACCAACATCTAGGGGAACACCCATGATCACTTTAGTGATGGGAGTAAAATGTAGGCCTCTAGTCTAAATACTGGAGAAACAAAAGAGAGGCAACCCCAACATAATTCCTATGAATCCACAGGGTCATACACAGAACTTGGGGAGCACAGTCTCTTCCACTCACCAGAGAAGCTGTTCTAGGCCTTTTCTCTGCTTCTGCCCTCTCCAGAGGTTGCTTCCTGCACCCACTCAGAGCTCCTGGACACCCAATCTACCCACTCACTTACTTTCACCACACTTTGAATGTGATGAGTTGTTTTAGTTAAGAGAGCATATGTGTGCTGAACCTCCAGGGCTCTAAAAAGCTCTCCTGGGCCAGGCTGTTCAGACTGTGCAATAATACCTTCACTTAAAACAAATTTTATTTTCAGTTAAGGAAGAAATGCTTTCTCTGAAGCTCACAGAAGGTATCACCCGTGGTTAATTATAGCCTGGTCCTTACTAATTTTTGATTGCAGACTAGGCTAACCCTCTTTGGATTAAATTTCCTGTTATTTGGGGGGGGGGGGGGAGGAACCCTGAGGATTAGAAGGAAAGGTCTTCTAAATATATTACTAATTGGGCATATGATACTCAGGAAAAAACAGTTATTGGAAAAGTGATATTTCATGTTCATGGACTAGGAGAATTAATATTGTTTAAATGTCCATACTAACCAAAACAATCTACAGATTTCACATAATCTCTATCAAAATGCCAACAGCATTTTTCACAGAACTGGAAAAAAACAACACTGAAATTTGTATGGAACCACAAAAGACCCTGAATAGCCAGAGCAATCTTGAAAAAGAAGAACAAAACTGGAGAAATTGCAATCCCAGATTTCAAGATATACTACAAAGCTGTGGTAATCCAAACAGTATGGTACTGGCACAAAAACAGACACAGAGATCGACAGAACAGAGTACAGCGCACAGAAATAAACCCACATTTGTGTGGTCAACTAATCTATGACCAAGGAGGCAAAAATATACAATGCGGAAAAGACAGTCTTTGCAATAAATGGTCCTGGCAACAATAGACAGCCACATCCAAAAGGATGAAACTGGACCACTTTTTTATACCATATACAAAAATTAACTCAAAATGGATGAAAGACTTAAATGTGAGACCTGAAACCATGCAACTCCTAGAAGAAAGCACAGGCAATAATTTCTTTGACATCAGCCTGTAGCAACACTTTTCTAGATATACCTTTTCAGGCACGGGAAACAAAAGCAAAAATCAACTATTGGGACTACATTAAAATGAAAAACTTCTGCAGAGCAGAGAAAGCCATCAACAAAACAAGACAACCTACAAAATGGGAGAAGTCATTTACAAATGATATATCTGATAAGGGGATAATTCCAAAATGTATAAAGAAATTAAACAACTCATCACAAAAAAACCCTAATAATCCAATTAAAAAATGAGCAGTGGACCTGAAAAGACATTTTTCTAAAGAAGACATCCAGATGGCAATAGGCACATAAAAAGATGCTCAACATCACTCATCACCAGGGAAATACAAATCAAAACTACAATGAGATATCATCTAATACTTGTCAGAATGGTTAGAATCATGAAGATAAGAAATAAGTGTTGTCAAGGATGTGAAGAAAAAAAGGAATCTTGGTACACTGTTGGTAGGAATGTAAATGGGTAAAGCTACTATGGAAAACAGTATGGAGGTTCCTCAAAAATGAAAAATAGACAAAACATATGATCCAATAATTCCACTACTGGGTATTTACCCAAACAAAATGAAACACTAATTCAAAACACTATTATGTAATCCTATGCTTATTAGAGTATTATTTATAATCATGAAGATATGGAAGCAGCCCAAGTGTCCACCTATAGATGAATGGATAAGGAAGATGTGGTATATATATATATATGTGTATATATACACATATATATATAGGATATTATTCATCCATAAAAAAGGATGAGATCTTGCCATTTGTTATATCATAGGTGGACCAAGAGAGCATTATGCTTTATGTGAAATAAACCAGACAGAGAAAGACAAATACTGTACGATTTCATTTATATGTGTAATCTAAAAAATAAAACAAATGAATAAACAAGAAAAACAGAAAGCCGAATCAGACCTATAAATACAGAGAGCAAACTGATGGTTGCCAGAAGAGAGCGGGGGTGGTATAAGTGGGTAAAGGGTACTGAAAGGTAAAGGCTTCCAGTCATGGAATGGTAATTCAATGGGAATAAGAGGTATAGCATAAGGAATGTAGTCAGTGGTACTCCAATAGCATTGTATGAAGGCAGATGACAGCTATACTTGTCGTGAGCATAGCATAATGCATAAAATTGGTGAAGCACTAAGTTGTACACCTGAAACTAATGTAATATCATATGTCAACTGTATTCAAATTTTTAAAAAAGCAAGACAGACATTCCAGATTTAAATACATAAATAAAACAGATTTTAATTAAATAAAATTTTAATTAACTAAAAAGACAAATAAATAAAACAGATAAATAAATCAATTAACTCATATGCAATGTTGTTAGTAATTTTTCCTTTGAGAAGAATAAGCTTTTTTTTAAAAAATAGATTTTATTTTTTTAAGTTCACAGCAAAATTGGGCAGAAGATACAGAAATTTCCTATATACTCCCTAACTCCACACATGTATAGTCTCCCTTATTAGCAACATCCTCTTCCAAAGTAGTGCATTTCTTAAAACCGATGAACCACAGGGACACATGACTATCATGTAAAGTCCATAGTTTACAACAGAGTTCACTCGTGGTGTTGTATACAACCTATGCTTTGGACAAATGCATAGTGACATATATCCACCATTAGCAAAGTAGGTTTTCATCAAGGGAGAAGGTTTGTGGATCCTGATATCCTAAGGACTCAAACAACCCAGTTATCAAAAAAGGCACTGAAAAACTACAAAGGGAAGGAAGAAAGGAAAATGAGCATGTGCTGGAGGAAAAGGAAGAGGAAGAGATGAGGCAGAGGAAGAGTAGGAAAAAGCTACCACAAACTAACTTCACCTTTAATTACTGCCAAGAGTGGCCCAGATTAATGGAGTAATCATAGAAAAATGTGCTGTGGACCTGGCCCAGGAAATTATGAAGGCACCATTTACCTACATGAATGGCAAACATCAGCTGGAAATCACTGATACATTCTGTAGGCCTTGTGAAAAGAAAATTTTAAAAAATTCACATAAAAAAAAGACACAAGAACGTGACTATTACATTAGATTAGCACCAAAATAATACAGAAATAGTTAGGCTCACACTGTTTTCTCGTTTTAAGTTTTTTGGCTTTGGTTTATTTTGTGAACTTTTCATTAAACTATGAGATATTATTTAAAAATACACAAATAACAAGGGGCGCCTGGGTGGCTCAGTGGGTTAAGCCTCTGCCTTCGGCTCGGGTCATGATCTCAGGGTCCTGGGATCGAGCCCCACATTGGGCTCTCTGCTCAGCGGGGAGCCTGCTTCCCCCCTCTCTCTCTGCCTGCCTCTCTGCCTGCTTGTCATCTCTGTCAAATAAATAAATACAATCTTAAAAAAAAAAAAAAGTTAAAAAAATACACAAATAACAAAATGCACAGCTTAAAGAATTTGCATAAAGTGAATACACTCATGTGAGAGGTGCCCGAATCAGGAAGAACAGGAACATTATCAGCACTCTAAATGCCAATCACAACCCCCCCCTTTTCTGTAGTACTTTGCCAAAGATAAACATAACTTGCCTTCAAACACCATAGATTAGTTTTTAAACTACGTACAAATGGAATTACATAGTATATAGTCTGGTATTCTGATTGCTTTTGACCAATGTTAGATTTCTGAGACCCATCCATGTTATTGGAAAGAGATAAAATTTGTTCATTCTCAATGTTATATAGTATTTCATTGCATGAATGTACCACAGATTATTCAGCCATTCTGCTAATGATCAAAGCTAATGTTTTTAACAGCTGCTATTGCTTGTAGTAAAAAAAAAAAATTCATTTCCCCAATAATTTGTTTTTAAAGTATATTCAAATGAGCAAAGAACATTGTCATATACACAACTGTTCCTAATTAATTATTAGTAGGCTATACTCAGAAGGGGAAGTTGAAAAGAAGTCTTCTTGTGTCAATATACATACCCAGTTGGGTGAGAGAAAGGAGAGCAGATTGGGTCCGTACTTTGAGTAACACTGTGGGAAGGAAAGTAGGATTGCCAAGCCATGTTTGAAACCAACTGAGTTAAGCCCATGTTGGGAAGAAGATTTATGACTGACACCACTTTCCCCAAAACAAATGTATGGAGGTCAGTAATAACCCTTATGAAATGCATGGGCTTATTATAAATAATTTTATTCATGAATAATAAAGAATTCCTTATTCTTAACACAGGAAACTTCTTAAATCTGCAGAAGAAAAGTATAGAAGTCATCTTTGGTTGGTTTGTATTATCTCTCTGTGTGTAATTATGCATAAACACATACACATTCACAGTATACACAGGCTGAAAAATAAGTTGCAGAAAGGTTCCACTACAAAATTATTAAGCCAGATGACTAACTACTCCTTTTCTTTATTTAATTGGGGGAGTTCTATTTTGCAAAATACCTGTAACATGCAATTAGTCCAGAAAAAATGTGAATTTACACAGGTTGCCTGTATAAAAGTGTGCATTGTACGGGCCGAAAACAGAGGCCTGATCTTACTTTAAGCTGATGATAGACTCCGTCCTGTAGTGCTGTAGCAATAAAATCTCCGTTTGATGACTCATTACCCCTGTGGACCGGCCATTTCCTGTTCCACTACACTCAGAAGCCACTAATGTTCTGGGTTAGCCCGGTACATGTAATCAGGCTTAGTAGAGCTCGGGGGACCCAAGTGTCTGAAGCAAAGTTGAAAATTTGCTTACCCCCCACTTTGTTACAATGAATCTGGGTTTAATGTGTGTTCCTGTGATGTCAAATTTAGCTGTCTACATAGCCTGAAATGAACAGTTTACTAATTCTCTACCTCCTTTTTTGCCTGTGTGTGTATGTGTATGCACACACGACTTAAAAAAATTTTATCTTTATAGAAGCAGACATTACTAAATTCAAGAAGAAAATCAAACGTTACTCTGCCTTACCTTCTGTTTCCAAAGAATTATGGCTGGAATAAAAGTAAGACCTATTATATTTAAAGATCAAATACATTTTACACTTTGTAGGGGGAGACACTGTCAAGGTACATCCCTCCCAGTATACTCTTCCTAAAGAATTCCTTCTGTGTAATAGGAAAAGGATTTAGCTACTTTCTAAATACTATATATGCTCTTTCGAATAAGTTTCTTTTAGCCACAGTGATTATACTGTCTTCTCTTGGAGAGATAATCTGAAGTAAGTTTATGAATTAATTCACTCCTGAATATTTATCCTCTTTTAGCCAAAATGTTGCCTCAATCCTTTTTAATTACTTTGTCATATATTGATAGTATTATAGAAACAAATGTGATGCTGATTTCCAGAACTGAGTGGGTGAAGGAAGAAGCTGAATATGAAAATAGAGGATTTTTTCCTCATCTTTTCAGATCATTAGGATGGGAAAAAGAAGAAACACTATTCCTTCCAAATGACACAATTGAAATGGTATCACTTCTACTTGCACTCTACTGAGCTGGTCTAAATCTGGGCATTGGTCACAGAATATGGAAAGCAGATTGGCTATTGTGGAATGGATTTTGTGGAGTTAAGTGTCTGGAGACCAAATGTTTTCACACATTTCACTAGTCCCTGTGCCAAACCTTAGTGGGAGCCAACTCAAATTTATTAACTGATGAGGACGTTTCCATTCATTCTTTGCAAATTCACTCATTTGCTCAGATCAAACCATGATCAGATGATACATACACAATTAGAATTCAAGTTACTATCAAGATAATTCAAAGTACATAAAACATTTTCCTGATACCATCAGGCAATTGAAGCAACATTAAAATATTCCTTCCATCTTATGAATTGCTTCCTCTAGTCTCCCTTTCACTTGTACATTATCGGTGCATCCCCGGGGAAAGCAGGATTAGCACCTCTGCTTCTGCAAACTCAGCTCACGCCCTTTACTAACATCATCCAAGAGAAGCCTGCCAAAGAGTCGGGAAGCCTGTTTGGCCTTAGAGTCTGAGGGCTGTGGTCACTAGAAAAAAAATTCCAGTCACTAATTGTTCCAGTCACTAGTGCTGAATCGCAAAATCTACCTAAAGCTGAGCAGCTCTAATCAGTCATTTTATTATTCCCACAGGGTCTGTAGGACAAGAACTGAGACAGGAAACAACAGAAATGGCTTGGCTCTGGACCACAATATCTGGAGCCTCCCTGGGAAGACCTAGAGGATAGGGACAACGTGTAGGCTGGGGCTAGAGTTACATGAAGATTTACTCACTTACATGTATGGTGCCTGGTCGGGGAGACTGGCTGTCATGGGGACTTACTTGGGGCTTTCCCACACCATGGGATTTGGGCTCCTCACAGCATGGTGGCTTCAGGACACACGGGAGTCTTAACATGGCAACTCAGGTCTCCATTTGCAAGTATTTAACTGAACAATGGAGAAACATCATTAGCTTTCTGACCCAGTCTCATAAGTCACATGGTATCACTTCAACCATGGTCTGCCTGCTGACACAGTGAAAAACTCAACCAGAATTCTTTAAAACTACAACAAGTATCAAAAGATGGTAGCGCATATGGAAGACAGTTTCTCTATGTATTTGTACGTATTTGTATAAATAAGCTTTTCTTGATAATATTTTCTGTAGACATTGTTAAACATGTCTTTTTAAGACATCAAGAAAAGCTAGATTAAACCTAGTTTTCAGGTTACATTTAGCTTATGATAAAATAACCATTTGAAAACTTTAAAAATTTACACTGAAAGATAGCCTGGCCTACTTATTTGGACTGAACGCAATTTGTTGCCTGAATTATTATACAAGGTCCACTAATTTATTTTGCACTTTGACAGTTAAGCAAAAGTTGTTTTCTTTTTTTTTTCTTTTCCAATCTATAGTTTCCATCTTGCTTGAAACTTATTTCTTTTCTGAAACCAAAGATTATCTAGGTTTACAGTCGAACACTGTTGAAAATCCCCAAGACAATGTAGTTACAATCCAACATATTTTTCTACTTGGACATTTCCAAGATTAGTTATCTCCACCAAAAAAAAAAAAAAAAAAAGAAAAGAAAAAAGAGGGAGAGGGAGAGAAATAAGAGCCTATATAATAAAATATCTACCATTTATATATCACTTAATATTATAATAACTTATATGCACGTGGCCATGAGAAGATTATATATGAGAAAATTATAATGATCTTTCCTTTAGTTCTAACATTACCAATCTACATGGAAATAATATCCAATTTTAAAAGATATCACAGTCCTAGAGGCCCCATAGTTCTTAGGGCTCCCTGTAACCTTATGGCACAGAATGATTAGGTTTCAGAGATGTAATATTTTTACCAGAGATGCCAAGCTGATAAACATCTGAAATTTCAACACAGCTGTTCTGAGTGACTTCCTTATTTTCTGTAATCACACTGAGAAATCAAAACTGGGGGAGAATATTTAGAATAGTTTTTGTCTCCTATTTAATACCCCTTTTGAGTGTCTATGGTAGCGCTGCTTCTAAGGGAGGTTGAAGAGTTGTCTTTTTCATTATTGTCACTGTGTATTTTGGGGCTTTAATGGAGGGTTTTCTGATATTTGCCTTTAATGTTCTTTGTCTCATGACTCGTATCGTCTCATGTAAATCGTAGAAGAGGATTTATTCTGAAACTTAACCTAGCTTTTCCTACTCAATGAAAGCAAACAGTTGAAGCACTTATTCAGGCTACTTACGTCCTAAATCACTTTGGTCTCCATTTTTTAAATATTTCCGGTATCTGATTCTGCTTCAGCAACATTTTTACTGAGGAGCTGACTTAAAGAGTGAAAAAGACAATATTTAAACATGTCCGTCACTGCTTTGAAAGCCTAAACTAGACTGTTAACATGTTCTTTGACTCTTCTTTTGCATTCCTGTTAAATCCTTGTTCCCATAATAATCTCTCACTGCTACTACACAAGATTTCTCGTGTTGACCAGCAGACACCAGCATCCTCGTCAGAACATAAGGTTCTGTTTACCAGATACGGGGTGTGAAATCTGCTGAAGCTTTCCCCACCTGTAAAACAATAATAAAGCTAGGGACTACTCTTTAGGGTATTAATGGAATCAAATGACATAATGTATAAAAGCACCTGGTACACAGCAACAGGACATACAACGGAAATTGATTCAAGGTCCAAGACCCAAAATGGCTGTATACATTAGACGTGAGTTTGTTAACAGAGGTCTCCTGTGAGTGACGTACATAAAGGAAAGGTACAACAAGCGATGTTTTCCCACGCATTCTCTCATGCAGCAAGCCATGAGAAAGTATAACAAGGGCAGGTTAGATTAGATGGAGCAGTGAGCTAACATATGAAAGAGAAGAGCAAGTATGAATATCTCATTTGCAAAGGAGTTTGATGCATTTAATGACTCAAAGAAGCCATGACTCTCTGTATTCCTCTGTCTCTTGAGTCCTGGGGCGGAGGGTTTGCCCTGTGTCCTCTCCTCTCTTAGGGATCCAAGTGGAGTTGTTGATTTTTCAGTATGATCAACCTTTTACTTCTTGGGATGGAGTGGCAATTCCCCCTACTGTCAGAGAGAAAAACCTTCCTCTGCCCTGTGGTTCTTCTGAATCAATTGACATGAGACAGACTGACAGGAGAAAATCAAATTTCATAGGCACAGGTACAGAGAATCCACACAGATATGAAATTCCAAGAACAATGAGGCAACGAGAAGCTGGCGTGAGATAAGGAGAGGAGGAGGCCCTGAAAATACAGACAGGATAAAGCTCACTAGCAAGAAGGTGAAAGGAGATGTTTGGGAAAAACAAGATTGTTCTATTATGCAGATAAGTTCCTTAGGTAAAGAGAGTCTGTGTTAATACATCTCTTCCTAATGCAGCCTCTCCCTTCCAATGGAAATTTAGGTGGTTGTGGGGGAAGCAGAGAGCCTTTCCTGCATCTGTTGGGTTTCTATTACTTTTTTTTTTTTTTTTAGATTTGTTATTTATTTTAGAGAGGGGGGAGAGGCAGAGGAAGAGGGAGGGAGAGAATCTCAGGCAGACTTCTCTCTGAGCATGGAGCCCATTGCAGGGCTTGATCTCAAGACCCTGAGGTAACAACCTGACCCTCAATCAAGAGTCCAATGCTGAACAGACTGAGTCACCCAGGAGGCCCAGGGTTCTATTACTTTTAACTAGAAATCACCTTTATGCCAGAGTGGCCCATCTTGGTGCAGCCTGCCCCAGGCCCTACATTTCTTACTTGTGGAATGAGAAATGGGAAATCCTGACCTTTCTTTTTTTTTTCTAACTACTCACCTGACCTATCTTCTACTGACAATATTCAATGTAGTTTATCCTGCCACACCGCCCCCTGCCTTGTGCTTCCATCCCTGATCACAGTCATTTCCATGGGTTCCGTGATTTCCCCCCTGATGATGCAGGAATGAATGGCTCAGAGGAAAACGGCTGAAAAATCCAACCCTCCCTCATTTCATGGATCCAACCTTCACTAGCACACCGATTATTGTTTTAGTAAGAGTCTTTCTAGAGCCAGGGAGAAAGAGAACCTAGTTGTAACAGTAGCTCACTGAGAAGTGACCATAAGCAAACCTGGGATAAGAGTATTTCCCCCACTGAGTGTTGGAAAGGTGAGAGAGAGAATTATTATGCCTAATGGTTTGTTAATGCTAAAGTAATAGAAATGCAGTATCTGTGATTTTTTTTTTTATCGAACCATGATCTCCTTCAAGGTAAGAGAGCAGGTGTTCCTCATGGTACTATTCCTTGCATGCAAAATACAGCACCTTAGATGACTCTAAAGAAATGCCTGTGAAATTGCATAATGAACTTTGGTTCAGTCTGGACAGTTAACTGACAGGAGAGTTAATAGAAGACTATTAAAAGGCTCTGTTGCCTTTTAACATTAAATTATAATGTGTTGTTGTATAGTAGAGTGTAGTATAATATCCATTCTCCTAGCCTCAAAGGCTTCAAATATCCACTATAGTGTAGAAATCAGGGGACGCAACTGAGAGAGACAGGTGAGTGTGTGTGTGTGTGTGTGTGTGTGTGTGTGTATGTGTGTAAAAGAGCTAGAGCGAGGTTTTTCTTAATGTCAACTGAAAGCAATCTTTCTGGAAACAAAAGTAAAAATGAGGACTATGAAGGGTTATAAAAAGAGGTGGATCCCAGAATTTGCATAGGGAGAAGATACAATTTTCATCAGAATTCTAGAGCAGGTGGGATATCGGGAATGGGGTAGCTGCTGGCTAGAAAAGATACGAAGTCTTTAATAAGGCAGTTCCCTATGAAGAGAGCTGCGAGAGCAACTCTTGGCCCCTCAGTGTTCATGCTGCAGCTGGGATACATATTGGTCTCCAAAAACAGAAAACGGGGATGGAAAACAGAAAAACAGGAGCTTGTGTTTCAACTGTACCTGCTGCCCATAACCCCCACATATTTTCAGTGAAGTAACTAAAATAATGTTCTGCTTATTGAGATTCCATTTCTTTTAATGGCCATCAAGTGGCAGTGTTTTGTACCTAAGAGGACAAACGTGAAAGAAGATGGCTTAAGGTTGTAACTTTGTAAATATCCCAGAAGGATACACATTTCTAAAACCGAGAACCTGAAAGTCTGAGCCCGGTTAATCCAATCACTAAAGACAGAACAATCCTGACATGGTAACTGGTACCAGAGGTAGCTCACATCTCCCATGCTTTAGCTGAGTCATATTCAGTCGCTTTGCCTGACCCCAATATCCTAATTAATACAAAATAACAAATATGTTTTACAGATGGGTAATTAAGATAACCTCGTATATGTCTTTTTAAAGCCCTTTTGCTTATTATTAATCCATATGCAGGACCATAGCATTTATAAAGTGGGAAATTCTGAAAACATTTTTATGGACAATCTCACATGGGCCCCATTCTTCTTTCATTCACTGACTTTAACCAGAACACACACTCCACTCTGATAAAAATGTTTGGCCAGAAGATCTGGGTATTTATTTGGACACATGAGTGCTTTCTAACTTATCATTCCTTAGAACTAAAGCTGAATGTTAAGTATCAATAGTTGTTGGCAAAAACTTTAACAAGTAGATACACTGAAAGTACTTTACTATGTCTAATCATTTCCCCTTTCTTTTATTATGTAAATTAGAGATATACTGATAAATAATCTGTAGGTATTAGAAAGAAATAAAATTCAAGTTTTAACTATTAAAAAAACCTACAAATAACACTTTGAAGGTCAATGGAATATAGTAAAAAAGGAATATCATCCCTTTGAGTCCTGCTGAATACATAATTGTGTACTGATGGTTTCAGAAATTTAAATTACCTACATTTTGAAGACATCAATAATACCTAGTACCAAATACCTGATTTTTATACCTCTAAGACTTTGTCAGCTTTTTTGATGAAATTCATAGATACATATTTCCACCCACTGAAATTAAGGGGGATGGTTTGCTTTTTCATGAATTAAGGGCCTTGGGAAGAGAAGCTACAATAAAATGGAAAAAGCACTAAACAAGAATTAAAAGGTGCACATTTTTGTTCTTGTTCTACTACTGGTATGCTCATTGGTCTTGGACAATATATTCTGCTCCTTTATCATCCTTTATGCTTTTAGTTTCTATATATCTTCAACATTATATTTGAACAAAATATTATGGAAGTTCAAGTAGAAGGAGGGGGAGGGAGAAGAAGGGAAGAGGAGAAGGAAGAAGAGGAGAGGGATGGAATACCATGAAGCGCACAAATGCGGAAGTTTCTCCTCTCAGAAGACACCAAACTCTAGCAAGGGACAGTCTGTGATAACGTGAAAAGTGATGTCATGCAGAGCACTTATGAAAGCAACATAAATACTATTTTTTACAATGCAACAATAAAAAAATCTTTTTACAATGGAGATTAATTCCCTCCAAAGTAAGAGAGAGAAGGTGGGTGCAAATGTAGATAAGAGTTGTACATTTGGTGTTGAGAAAATGTTGGCAATTTCTGGCGAATGGCTTCTTTTTCCTTCTCTAGTTTCCAGATAAATGATCTTGAACAACATACTCTTCTGAGGTTCAGTTTCCCCTTGTATGGTCAGGATAACAGGAGAAAACAGATTGGAAAGAGGCTAACACCCGTTGCAGATACTCAGTAACAGTGCATTCCCATGGGAGAATAAAGGAAGAATATTTTTTTTTTTAGATTCAAGCTGGGACAGCAAAATAAAAAGAGTTATTATGGGAGTCTTATGAATTCCTATGAATTCTTATGAATGCCCATGCTTCACCATGGGCAATGGTGAAATCTTTGTTAGGGTTGATGCTATTTTGTATGGGGGTGGGGGCAGCAAGAGGAAGCATCCTGATCCAGAGCCATTTTCCATATTCTATAGGGGAGTTTCAGTTTTATCTTGTAACCTTGAGCTCTCTAATAGCTGCCAGCCACATGTGGCTCTTGAGTACTTGCAATGTGGCCAGTGTGACAGAGAAATCAAATTTTTAATTTTATTTCACTTCAGTTCATTTAAATTTTAAAGTTGAAGCAATGTAAACTGTGTGTTGTTGTCATTTTCAAAAATACACAAGAAATAGAACAATGGGGTCTGGCAATTAAATGAGGTAAACAGAGATTAAGACACATAAGACCAGGAGAGAGCTTCAATAATGTGAGGATGGAAGTCTGTGCAATGCTGCAGAAAGATGATTGAAATGTTCTAATCACCTTCTCCATTAGCTTTGCTTGTCACTTCTCTGAACTATTGCAAAACCTCTTAATTGCTTTCCCAGTCTTTAGGTTTCAACTCCTAGCAAGTCCAAGAGTGGGTTTCAGTCAATGAACCCTAAAATTACATGCAAAAAGTTTGTAGATACACATATATGTGCATTTTTGTGCATGTTTCTAGGAGTAGGTGCCATTGTTTCTACTATATTTTAAATAGAGATAATACCCACCTCCCCCCAAAATGAAAACTAAATGTTATTGCCCTAGGAACCATGTAAATGAAGAAACCCTGGTTAGAGAGAGGCAAGAAATTAACACAAAATCTTGGAGAATATCCACATTTATATGAGAAAAAAGTTATAAAGTAGAAGTATACTAAACCCTCTCCCCAAAATACAACTGAAAAATACACAGGGTTTTTTATAAGTTTTTAACTTGAAAGGAGTGTTAACTAGCCAAAGTACCTCATTGTTTGTGTGAATGGTTCCCATGAAAATATTTTTTAGATCATGCTCTCTCTTGAATATCTAAGATACAGTATCTGCTAATATATCTGTATCTAGAAGTAAGATCTCCATTTTTAAATACCATTTCCTGCCCTGAAGCTGGGAAGTGTCTGGCTGGAACATCTGCGAGATAATTAGCTACTACTCAACAGCTATCTAGATGGCCTGGTGTCCCGGGAGTTGGAGCTGGTCATTTCAAAACAATGCAGAGACTGAGTTGTACCCCATGGGCAGCTGAGAATTTAAATGGATTTCAGGTGCAGAGGTAGTATCCCTTACCATTGAAGACGTATAACAAGAACAAGCTTCAGACCTAGGAAAATCCAAAGTAAACAGAACAGATCTAATCATGATAAGCCAAGCCATAGTTTTGTAACTGTAACTCCAGCAAACTATGGATCGCTATGGATTGACACAATGCACTCATCATAATGTATTCATTGAATAATTGTCTAGACTGAAGAGAAGGCAACATAAGTTTTATTTAACACAGCTTTTCCCAATATCCTTGCTCAAGCTTAAGAATCCAAAGGGTCACCATGTAGGTTTGTGACAAATTTGTGCTGCGGTGTAGACTGTCTGGCAGTTGATGAAAGGAGCACAGGTATAGGAAGGAGAGGTAAGGATTGACAAGAGGAAACTTCAGCCTGGGAGCCTGTCCTAAGATCTCAGAGCTTTACCCTTCAACCTGCCTTGCAGGAGACTGACAAAAAAAAACATTGAATTCTCTTCCTTTTCTGCCTTTCTACAATTTGGTATCAGGACCCCTTACTAACAGAAAAATTAACATTGTGCATGGCTTGGATCCTGGTTTAATTATCTTAAAGGTGAGCACTGTATCTTAATATTAGTTCTAAACTTAATCTAATGATTTTTACTCTCAGTCCCTAAAATTGAGCATCTCATCACTTACATAAATCATAACAAGGAAGAAAAATAAGTAAATAAGCTTTTAAAAATGTTTCAGTATCAGACAACCATAAAAATTTCATAAAAATGTTATTGTTTCCACATGGTCATATTTTCAGCTAACATATATATACACATACTAAATTTACTTCCTACACTTATACATAAGCTCTTTATCCAAAATGCTGATTTTGTACAAATTATTCTAATTTGTTTAATCTAAGCCATAAAATGTGAACTGCTGGTGGCAGTAACCATTTTATATTACTAGTCCCCACATTTATAAAAGCCGCTATAAAAGCATATTATAGACACTATATTTCATCCTCATGACTATTGATACCATTTCCCTTATATAACATATGAGGAAAATTAAAGATTAAATATGCAGTCCCATGTTAAGTAGCAGATAAGTTGCATAACCAGAATTTAAACAAAAATCTGTCTGGCTCTCAACTCCCATGACCTTTTCATTTTGCAATTCCTCCTTTCCTACTTTATGGACTGTATTTCTCATCTGTCATTTCCACAAGCGATTACACATTGCATATGATCTGAGCCTTATCTCTAGGGGTTACATAAGAGCTCCCTTCATGGTCTTTGAAAAAGATCTTTACTGAATTACATAAGTATTGACTTTTATGAGGGGAAAATGTTCATATCTACTGGCATTTGGAATTTCCCAATTTCTACATAACTAAGAAAGAATTTGGGAAAATAATGAGGAGAATTTGGAATTTCCCAATGAGTTCTTTTACTATATTGGTAACTAAAGAAAATTCAGCTACTGCTTGGACTTTTTCAGTGGGAGGAGATCAATACCTTAAAAGCAACTCATTCAATAAGGTGAATTTATAGATTTTAGAAACTATGCCTATGGAACGAATAGTATATATACTTTTATGATTCCAAAGCCTCAATTTTACTCTATTCTTCTCACTTGAACTTCAGAACTGTATATCCAGACATCCAACTGATCCCTCTATATGCTTAGATTGTTTAGGTGCAACGAAAACTCAGCATATTTCAAAGTAAATACATTTTCTTTCTCCATACCTGCTTTTTCTAGTGCTTCCTAACTCAGGAAACATTTTTCCTATCTTCATGAATGGTACCTTTATCCACAGTTTCTCAAGACAAAAATGCTGGGGTTACCGCTCATTTTTCTAAAATGCCAAATCTTATTGATTCTACCAGCTAAAAAGCCTTTGACTCTGTCTGCTCTCCATTTTTACTAATACCACCATAAATAATAAATCATTGCTGGTTTTCTCAACCATCTGTTAATTGATTTCCTTTCAGGCTTTTGAAAATCTATTGAGCACATAAATTTAAACCAAACAGATTGAAACCTGAAGTCAGAGGTCACTGTGACTAGGCCAGGATTCATTCCATGATTATATGATCAACTTCTAGGAGATCATGAGAAATCCTAACTGGGATACTATGCAAAACCAACAATTCCTAAGAAATGGTAAACTGAGTAGATCTTCCAGAAGTACAACTGAGACACTTGGTAAAGTGAGACCCCAGAAACTTTGGGTAATTCAGGAAAGGAGTGGGAGGCCGTAAATATTTATATATACGGGGGCACCTGGGTGACTCAGTTAAGCATCTGCTTTCACCTCAGGTCATGATCTCAGGGTCCTTGGCTCCAGCCCCATGTCCGGCTCCCTGCTCAGCAGGGAGTCTGCCTCTCCCACTCTCTCTGATCCTCTTCCCTGCTTGTGCATTCACTCACTCTCTCTCTCTGTCTCAAGTAAATAAAATCTTAAATGTGGACTCTGAGAAACAAAGTGAGGGTTTTGGAGGGGAGAGGTGTGGGGGATTGGGTGAGCCTGGTGGTGGGTATTAAGGAGGGCATGTATTGCAGGGAGCACTGGGTGTGGTGTATAAACAATGAATTTTGGAACACTGAAATAAAATAAAATTTAAAAAATAATGTATTTGATAAAATAAAAAATACATGTATATAAATAAAAATATATGTATATACTCTGAATTTTTTTGATGAAGGTAATGAAGACTTGAATATGTAAATAATAATAATAGTAATAATAGTAAATGTTCTATAAGTCATTATTATATTCCTAGTTACTGAACCAGGGGAAATCATTTAAAGTTAAATTTAAATAATTTTCATTATGCTTGGATAACTATCCCATATTTACCACAACAGCCTACCTTCAGGCTGCTCATGATATAATAAAAAATAAACTACTATGTTTTTATTTATTCATTTATTTATTTTTAAAGATTTTATTTATTTATTTGATAGACAGAGATTACAAGTAGGGAGAGAGGCAGGCAGAGAGAGAGGAGGAAGCAGGCTCCCTGCCGAGCAGAGAGCCGGATGTGGGGCTCGATCCCAGGACCCTGAGACCATGACCTGAGCCGAAGGCAGAGGCTTTAACCCACTGAGCCACCCAGGTGCCCCCAAAACTACTATGTTTTTAGTACTCATAGTAGAGGCTTCTGTTTTTTATGGCCAAACCAATTCTTAACCAATATACCTACATTGGTGCCCTTATTTTTCCCCTGTGTGAATTTATTTTCTTCTTATCTAAAGCATTTAATCTCATAGTTAATATAAACTAACTATTCTCAATTTTCCAATGCCCTACTATTATTTAGTGTACCATAATTTAAATGTCATATCACAGCCATCATATCTTATTACGTTTTCAAAATTTTTAAATATTAACTTCTGAGGCTGAGACAAAGTAAAATAACCAAGAAAATATATGAAAAATAAAAAAATAGAGGTATATACAGCACAACTCCTAGGGAATTTTCCAGTACAATAAATTAAATAATACGCCAATCTACTTTGTGTAGGGTTACTTAACAAGAGAAATGAACAGTCAGTATGTACTTGAAATTCTCCTATCTTGTATTCACCCAATATCAGCTGAATCCAAGCTAGCAACCAATTATTTTGAAGTTAGTATTTACTAAATATATATTTAAGCCTATTCATATGGGAAACTCTTCCATTTGATTTGCAAAGAACAAAACATGCACAATCTAGAACAAAGTTCTATCAAATACAATTCTGTTTGAGTTACATTTCTCTCTCCCAAGGAAGCATATTCTTTCATTCATCTCTTTTTAATGGGATTAATCAACTACTGCTACAGGGTTTCGCAGCTGCATTTTTTAAAAAGTCTATTAATTTTAACTGAAATCAAAATAAGTCAATCCCTCTTCACCAGAGCAATTATCCTCATCCCCACTACTGCCAGAGTAAGTCTTTGTCCCTAAGAGTACAATGGAAGAAAGGACTTCGCAAATATGAAAATCAATTATGCCCAAAGGCCACCGCACTGCACAACTCTAGAGGGCACCATTCATAGAGAATAGCCCTGCTAGGGTTCCAAACACACCATTCTTTCCTATAATATCTTTCCTGTAAATCTGCTAGGGAGAATTCCACAATTGAGTTTTCTGTCTCACCATAAGTGGATGTCTTCAGTGGCAGAGGTCATGTCTTTATCTTAGTATCATCATTGTTATGGTACACTGGTTGGCACAGACTACAGAAACAAAGATCAAAGATAATTCTCTGAACTGAACCAAACCTCTTTCTATATTTCAAAACATCACCAGACAGCTAGTTTGGAGATCCTAGCTAGCATCAATATCTTTTATCTGATAAAGCTGATCAGGACCTAACCCACCACGTTAGTATGTAAATACATGGAGTTTGGATAAAGGAAGGGAAGAGTTGCCGAACTTGCATTGGACCTGGGAATCTATGGATTCAGGTGGTCTGAGCTGAACCTCCTTCAGATCCATAATCACACAGAGTCAGTTAACATTCCAGTTAACTTTCCCTAAAATAGTTAATTCTCACCTCAAATTTGCACACCAAGTTACCATATAGTTTTAACTTTTCAGTTCTAATCCTCTCATTTTTTTCAGTTCTAGTTGCAATTTATCAGCTGCCCACATAAGAAAGTCTCTCCACTCCTACATTACTAAAACTCATGCAGCGTTTCAAATTGGTAGCACCTGTGTGATAGCTCAGGATGAAAAATACTACCATATGATCTGTACAGTGATTTTAGGGAAAGAAATCATTGGTTTCATTTCTGACTTGATTTCTGAAAGGGCACTGAGGTTAAAAATAGGGAATATTGTTTATTAAAATATTCACCTTTACTACTGTAGATAATGTCATAGTTTTTTGTTTATTTTATTTATTTATTTATTTTTTATTTGAGAGAGAGTGAGACCATGTAAGTGGGGAGCAGGAGCAGAAGGAGAGGGAGAGAGAGAATCCCAAGCGGGCTCCATACCCAGCACGGTGCCCAACAAGAAGCTTGATCCCACAACCCCGAGATCACAACCTAAGCTGAAACCAAGAGTCGGCTCTCAACCAAGTGAGCCACTCAGGTACCCCCAATAATGTCACAGTTTTACATCTTTCTGCTCTCCCCACGACTGAGAAAACGTTGTGCATCCATTTTTTTTTTTCTCTAAATGCAGTATAGGAAGCATCCAAAACAATACTTTAGAGAGTGTTTTCTCCTAGAATTGAGAGGAAAAGGGGGACTCATTGTGGATTCATACCTAAGCAATACAAAGTTTCAAAGTTCAAAGTTCTATGACATTATGGTGCCACAACTGGAAAACTGGTAGCCACACTTTGACTGCTCTGGAGAGCAAGGGTATATGAGAGTTTCTTATCATTAGGAACCATCAGATGAGAAGTTGACTTTAAACTTGTAATCCCAAAGAGTGGGTAGGCTGCCGGTCACCCACATGGTTAAGAAAGAATCATATACAACAAACCAGAAGAGATACAGGTAAATGTTCTCAGTTAAGAAATCTTTAAGAAATCCCCAGAAAAGCTCTATGAAAATGCCACCTTTGAATAGCCATCAACCCTAGAAAACCCAAATGCTGGATCATAACAGTATCTGTCAATCAAGAACATTCTGCCTTACCTCTCTTTGCCTTTAATCTTAAACTCAGAGGAACCAAAAGACAGCCTAGGATAGAATGGGGAAATAGGTAAGAGGAGACACACAGAGGGAGAAATAGAGAAGTCATCCACAACCCTCTATCTTAGCATCCTGCCTAATACAAGGCAGGGCTTGGGGAGGGTTAAGTATTAGGTTTAAGAATAGTTCATGATACTGAGTTTTATATGGTCTGGACATTTACTGGAATGAGATTACATGTTAGCCCAGCATTTACTGAAATTTTATGATTGGAAAATCACCAAAAAAAGTAACTGAACATGCTTTAAATTTCTCCCAAGATACTGAAAAGTATTTGCTCCCCTGAGAAAGTCTGAATAGGTCTCGAAAAAAAATAATGTATTTGTTTTTTTCATGTTTCCTGTCAAATTGTATTCTTTCAACCTAATGATTTCAGTAATAGTGATGTTTAAGGCATAGAGATATCCAAGAATGAGGTCCTCCTGAGGAACTAGAAGTGGACCCATATAACTGAAACCTTTATAAAATTTGTCAAGGTTCAAAATTAAAGTATGCCTGTTATTGGGCTCTGATATGTCTGGAAATATCTGGAAATCTAGACTAGCTTCACAAAGGATCCATATCTGTTCATAGTATGCACTATTATTTCCCTACCATATGCCAATGGATCCTCTACACAGAATCCTATTTTTGCAGATATCCATCCCTCCTGAACATACCCCTATATTCACAGACAGCTGAATACCCCCCCAAATTCCAGGTAAGCCCAAGATAATGAGGGAAATCTAATTTCCTTGCCTATTATGGTTTAAGTTACCTAATTTGCTATGGGTTGTAAGGAATGGCCTTTTAGAGGAAAGAATTCTGAGGAATATTTTCAGAATCTTGATATTGTTGTCCATGAATACAGAAAACTGATTATCTTACTCTCTGCCAGTGGTGACCCATGCAAAATATGAGGTATTAACTCGGCTCAGATAACGTTTTGGCTTACCTTAAGTCTAGGGGTGACCATTTCTCTTTATGTGGTTGACATAGTTTATATTACTGTTGCCAGATCAATTATTCTCAATCTAAGAATGAGAAGACATGAAAGATCACGGAGAATGATCTCTCCCACCAGTATCAAAAAAGTTGCTCCTTCAAAGTGGTCCAGAAGCAGGCCATAGGAGATTGGCAGGGAACCCTGTAAAATTTGTATTGACTATGTAACAACAACCATGGTCCAAAAAATGTACACTGAAGTCAGACAGCCAAACATCCTCTTTCCATTTAGGAAAACTATTTGGGAAAAACTCTGCAAGCTGGGAAAGTATTATTTCAAGTTATGGGAGTCAACCGGTCATTGGCTATTCTCTACACTGGTGGACGTAATTTTTTTTTTTTAAGATTTTATTTATTTATTTGTCATAGAGAGAGAGCGAGAGAGAGCGAGCACAGGCAGACAGAGTGGCAGGCAGAGGCAGAGGGAGAAGCAGGCTCCCTGCCGAGCAAGGAGCCCGATGTGGGACTCGATCCCAGGACGCTGGGATCATGATCTGAGCCGAAGGCAGCTGCTTAACCAGCTGAGCCACCCAGGCATCCCATGGTGGACGTAATTTTTGAATGGACTTTGACAAAGGTGATATCTGTGGCTGCAGATTGGTGGTCAAGAAAGCCAAACCAAGGCCTTCAGCAATGTTCCCAAGACTCTTTCAGCTGCCAAGTATAGGAGTGTAGAAAACTAATATATTCATTCATTCTAAGTTAGGCATATATTAGACAAGTGAGATTAAAAGAGAATGAGGATAGAGCGCCTAGGTGGCTCAGTCAGTTAAGCGACTAACTCTTGATTTCAGCTCAGGTCACGATCTCGGGGTCGTGAGATGGATCCCTGAATCAGGCTCTGTGCTCCGCATGGAGTCTGCATGAGTTTCTCTCTCTCCTTTTCCCTCTGTCCCTTCCCCAGCTTGCATTCTCTCTCCCTCTCTCTCTCAATAAATAAAATCTTGGAAGGAAGGAAGGAAGGGAGGAAGGAAGGAAGGAAGGGAGAGGTGACAAAGTTTAGTCTCGTAAACAATAGTGAGCATGAACAATGGCTCATGTGTTTAGATTGAAACAGTTTAGACTGATCCAAAGAAGGAACAGGGACAGAACTTAAGGAGAAGAACAGGTCTTCATGAGAAAGGAAAACTGGGAAAAACTGAATGGAAGAACTAAATGAATGTGCTTTGATTCTTACATTTTTTGTAAATTTAATATTAGAATGTGGGAAATTAGGGCATCTGGATGGCTCGGGTCATGATCCCAGAGCCCTAGGATTGAACCCAACGCCAGGCTCCCTGCTCAGGGGGAAGTCTGCTTCTTCCTCTCCCTCTGCACCTCCCCTCGCCACCACTTATGCTCTCTATCTCAAATAAATAAATAAAATCTTTTTTAAAAATGAGGGAAATTTTTGTTTATTGTATACAGATTCCTGTATGCTTACATTACAGAAAATCATCTTAATACAATTTAATGGGTTCATTTTTACTTTATGTACCATAAACTCTGATAAGTGATGGTTTCAGGTTCACACCAAGAAGAAGAACAGAACATTTGGAATGCACAGTTGGATATACATACAGAATGGAAGGAAATTCTGACCAGTTATCAATCACCTTGGGCATTCCCTCATGAAGATAATAATGGCCACCATTATTCACATTTTTAGGAAAAAAGGTCACAATTCTTCATGCGTCTTCTAGGTCTGAATTCACACTCACAGGTGAGCAATGGCACAGATTTTACCCAAGTGCAATGAACATATATATGTATATAGCTGAAAACCTAAAAATCCCTAGTTAGGGGATACAAATTTCCAAACTAATTTATTTGGCTCCTGTTTACTTCTATTGTTAAGCCACTATTTCATTTTATTTTAGATATTTTCCTTTAAAATTCAATGATGCTAGCAAAATCATTACTGAAGATGGATTTATTTTGTAACCAAAAAATAATTTTCTTGATAGCAGAGACCGAGTATAATCCAACCTGTCTCTTCAGTATCTTACACTTAGTGGGTACATGGTAAATGCGTACTGAACGTTTGATAAATAAGTAAACACAAAAATGTTTATTTGATTTAGAGTTATTATACCTTTCAATACTCTCACCTTTGTTAAGGTAAATTATTTTTCTCAACAGAATAATAGAAAACTATTTTTTTGTGTGTTAATAGCTCCTTAGCTTTAGCATACATAAGAGAACCTGAATTAACTAGGGTATATTTTCAGTATTTGCTACTTCTATATCAGAAAATCATGCTGGGGGCGCCTGGATGGCTCAGTGGTTTAAAGCCTCTGTCTTAGGCTTAGGTCATGATCCCAGCATCTTAGAATTGAGCCCCACATCCGGCTCTCTGCTCATCAGGGAGCCTGCTTTCCCTCTCTCTCTGCCTGCCTCTCTGCCTACTTTTGATCTCTCTTTCTGTCAAATAAATAAATAAAATCTTCAAAAAAAAATCATGCTTATAGTTGACAACCTTCTTGCTTCCAGTAAAATAATGCAAATATTAAATATGCAAACTACATCAAGAAAATCTCAAATGGTACAAACAGAGTAGTGAGCTCTCGAATATATTTTCCCTGCATATTGAGAAGACTAATACCTGCCACTTTTATTAATTTACAGAAATGTTTCTAGATGAGAAATAGGTGTGAAGCATTTGAGAAAGGTGATATACAACCACAAAGTGTCATTATAATATTCAAGCTGGTATTTTGATTTTTTGTCTCTAGAAATTCTGTTTCTTCTGTAACAGATCCTTGAATAATTTCCCAAGGATTGCTACACACTCATTCTCATGTATCAGATCTAATGGGCCATATGCTCCTTAGGAAACACTAGCACGTTCCTACAGAAATACTCGCTAACACATGATGCAAACTTCTGTAGCATTAGTTTGCCGGTGGAAAATATGTTATAAAGACATATGAGCCTGTTTTTAAAACATTTTAAACTGATTTTTAAATTTTATTCATTTTTAAGTTATTTTGTTCTTTATGTGGGAGGACAAAACACTCTTGTACACTTCAGAGGCAAAAGAGCACAAAAATTTAATTTAACTCCCCCTCAGAATTTAAAAGGAATTTGAAAAACATATAATTCTCACACACAGGTGATAATCTCAGTTTTTCCTAAAAATCAGTTCTCAGAATAATAGATTGCATTTATAACTGTCCCTCCATCTCCTGGAAAACTAGGGCCACTGGAGGAAGGACATTTGGCTCAGGGACACTGACACAAGTAGATATAATGCTAACGATAATAATTGAAAAAGATGATGCAAGAGTTTTCTCTGGAATTTTTCTAAGTGCTTTGCATGTGTTGCCCCACTTATTCTCAAGGCAATTCTATGGTGTGATGCTACTATTGTCCCCATTTTATAGCCCAGGAACTAAACTTGAGAAAGGTTATAGCTTGCCCAAATTAACTTAAGTAGTAGCTAGAAGAGCTGCCATTTGAAACCACCCTGGTAGACCAAAGACTGGGCTCTGTCGCTCTGCAGTATTGATTGTGGTTTTTTGTTTTGTTTTGTTTTTTTTAATGTCAATGCAGAACTCTTCAACTTACAGAATAAGAGGATGTCGTTAGGTAAATTACATTTTTGTCATATTAAAAAATTTCTGCAATGGACATTTCACTCCTAGAAAGAAAGTACTATAAGTAAAAGAACTCATGTCACAGTTTTAATCCACAATCTGCCAGCAGATTAGAACTTTGCTATGAGTTATGCAGTTACCAGGACTCATAACCCAGATGCAAGAGGTTAAGTCTGTGTTTGGGGTTCTATACCAATATTCCTATGAATTAGAACCTCCATTTACACTGTCTGCTAGTCCTGTCTTTTCTGGCTGAGAACTGTCTATGTAGAAGTCAAAGCCAAAGAGCTAAGAAGTGATTTACAGAGGAAGCAATAGTTTGGAGGTGTTGGAGAGTTTTACTCTGGCTGAATTAGTCTATGAAAAATAGGTGTTTCATTCAGGAAGCAAGGATACATATATATAATAATTATAATCATGCATCTGTCAATAATTATGGGGAATTTACCGGGTATCAGGCACTACGTTCAGTATTGAGCAGATAAAGTCCCTGCTTCCATGGTATTAACTATTCCATTTGCCTAATACATATACAATTTTTATTTTATATATCTAATTACCTAACAGCAATAGACAATAAATAAACTAGTAAATACCATGTCAAACGGTAATAAGTACAAAAAGGTGGATGTATGCTAACATGGGTACCCTTTATCTCAGAGAGATGAAAAGATAAAATGATCTCACTGACAGGTGGAATGTGAGAAACAAGGCAGAGGATCATGGGGGAAGAGAGGAAAAAGTGAAATGGGACAGAACCAGAGAGGGAGACAAACCATAAGAGACTCTGAATCTCAGGAAACAAACTAACGGTTGCCGGAGTAGAGCGGGCTAGGAGGGATGGGGTGGCTGGGGGATAGGCACTGGGGAGGGTATGGGCTGAGGTGAGTGCTGTGAATTGTGTAAGACTGATGAATCACAGACTTGTATGCCTGAAACAAAGAATACATTATATGTTAACTTAGAAGAAGAAGAAGAAGACAACGACGAAGAAGACGAAGACGAAGAAGAAGAAGGAGAAGAAGAAGAAGAAGGAGAAGAAGAAAGAAGGAAGAAAGAAGTCCTCTCAGATAAAGTGACACTTTAACAGGCACGTGAAAGAAGAAGACAGAGCAGGAGCCAGGCTGATACAAGGAAAAGGATATCCCAGGTGGAAGAAGTAGCAAATGCAACGGTCCAGAAGTTGGTAGCAGGCTTGGTCCACTGTAGGAGGTTGGCGGGGCTGGAACAGAGCTAGGTGGGCTTGAAGAAGTGGTGGAAGAGAGAGGTAGCAATAGGACACTATGACAAGGGGAACAGTGAGGAGGAAGAGGTCAGATTTTATAGGGCCATAAGGGTCACAGTCAGGTCTCTGAATTTTTTGCCAGTGTGAAACAGGAAGCCGTTAAATTTTGAGTGGGGGACAGATATGATCTGACTTCTGCATGAAAAGGATCACCCTGGAAGCTAAGTTACAACAGTCTGCAGAGCGGCAAGAGTGGAAACAGAGGAGTTAGGAAGCAACTTCAATGATGCTATCAGGAAATGGGGGGACTCAGTTAAGGGAGCAGCGGTGGAAGGTAAGACGCCCTCTGATGGTGAAAACATCTGAAGGCGAGAATGACAAGGTACAATGACAGCTTGGATGTGAGCTGTGACAGAAAGAAAGGAATCAAAGGTGACTGAGGTTTTTGACATGAGTAACTGAAAAATGGATTTGCCACACTCTGAGATGGGACAGATTAGGAGAAGAGGGGGTAGAAGATAAAGAGAAATTCAAGTTCGGTTTTGAACTTGTTGACCCGGAGGGTTTATTAGATATCCAAGTAGCAGTGAATATACAAGTTCAAAAAGCAGGTAAGTAGCCCATGCTAGAGATACGAAATTTGGAGCCATTGGCTTTAGACCGCTAAGAGCCTTAGGTATGAACAAGATCACTTACAGAGTGAATACAGATGGAGAATAGTGACAGTCCAAGGACTGAGCCCTGAGGAACCCAGGAAGATCATAAGGCTGAGAAGAAGAGTCTAGCGAGGTACAGAGGAACCTAGGAAATGGAAGCCATGTGAAGAAAGTGTCTGAAGAAAAAGAGAAAGTGATAAACAGTGTCAAATACATCTGATAGATCCTTTTACATAAGGAATGTGAAACGCCCATTGATTTTAACATTACGTAGACACTTGGTGATCAGTGTTGGGCAGCTTTCACTCACAGGTGGGGAAGAATTTGAACTGGATTGAATTCAGGACAGATTTGAAGGAGATGGGCTGGCAGCAGCAAGTATACCTACAGCACGGTGACTGTATTTTCCTAACAAAAATCCAGGATATATGGTTTCATATATCATCTGTTAGGAGTCAGGACATTTCAACTTAAAACTGTTCCGGCAAATCCAAGACCTATACAGTCAGGTTACAATGCAAGTGCATTTACATTTGACTTTCCTTTTATAGAGCAATCCCAGTGTAACTTTATCTTCACAAATCCTCAGTTCCTAAAGACAGCTTGTCACAGCAGGCATCCTATGGTGGATTGATAAATGTCTATCAAACGCTTTAGTCATTGTATGATTTAGTAGGATGTTTCCTGAAGCATAAGGCCAAATACTATTTCTAAATTTAAAATACCGTACATATGATGTTTATGCAAGTGTGCATACTACCACATTTTCTGCCCATGAATAATGCATGTCCTATTCCATTCGAGTCCAAAATAAGAAAAAAATGCTAAACATCTAATAGTCTACATTAAATGCATGAATAAAACTTCTGTGCTTGGGGGCGCCTGGGTGGCTCAGTGGGTTAAGCCTCTGCCTTCGGCTCAGGTCATGATCCTAGGGTCCTGGAATCGAGCCCCACATCGGGCTCTCTGCTCGGCAGGGAGCCTGCTTCCCTTCCTCTCTCCCTGCCTGCCTCTCTGCCTACTTGTGATCTCTGTCTGTCAAATAAATAAATAAAATCTTAAAAAAAAAAACAACAACTTCTGTGCTTGATACTAAAAGCCCTGAAGTGAAAGGAGGTACTGGGTTAATTCTACACAAATAATAATAATAAATAAGGACAAATAATTTTCTCCACTTCATTCTTATTCTCCTGCCATTCATTTTCATAACTATTCAGATAAGTGACTCTTGCTTTAAAACCATAAGGCAAAGTGTTTACTTTTTGAGCACTGGATAATGATTGGGTCATTCTCGACCAATGTTAAATGGCACAAGCAGGGGAAAGTATATACAGTTGGAATCAAGACATGTAAATATGGCTAGTACACATATCACTAATGCTTCTTTACTGCAAACATGTCAGTCAAACTCAGTCCAGTCTAGATCAGATGAGATTGGGTATGTCCAGAGTGGTATGGCTGTAGACAGTCCAGTCTAGATCATACAACAATTATGTTACTAGAAATTTATATTCAAAAGGAAAATACAATTTTGACTATTAAACTGTAGGATTACTTGTGATGACTATTTTATTTTATAGATTTTATTTATTTATTTGACAGAGAGAGAGAGTGCAAGAGCAGGCAAAATGGCAAGCAGAGGGAGAGGGAGCAGCAGGCTTCCTGATGAGCAGGGAGCCGGATGTGCTCGAACCCAGGGTCCTGGGATAATGACCTGAACTGAAGGCAGACACTTAACCGACTGAGCTACCCAGTTTCCTCTTGTGATGATTATTTTAATGGACTAACTTGTCAGCCGGAGCCCAATGTTAAGTAGTCCTTGTGCCCACTGCCTCTGGAATGAGCTCTGGATTCAGCTGTCCAGCCCCTAGGGATTGTTGTAACCTTGTGATATACAAACT
Organism: Mellivora capensis; assembly: GCA_004024625.1. Classification (NCBI taxonomy): domain Eukaryota; kingdom Metazoa; phylum Chordata; class Mammalia; order Carnivora; family Mustelidae; genus Mellivora; species Mellivora capensis. The sequence continues at coordinate 98,966 of PISX010002596.1, read as the reverse complement.
AATAACATTGTAGTTATCACCATTTGTGTGTTAGAGATAGACTTAAGTGAGATAATATACTTTGTAATCAGTCTCCTGCTGTGTCTTCAGACACTTCACTTCCAGTTGTTTCCTGTCCTTTATCTCCAATTTCTTTCTCTCTTCTGTTCAAAGTAATGTAACCTTAATCTGTTCCTTATCCACACATCCTCCTCCATCTTTTGTGTCCATCTCCCTTTCAGAGCTGTTTTTAGAAGTTCTCTACATATTCCTATTCTCCGCCCTTTCACCTTTCCCTTCGTTTTCCATACAATTCTTTACTCTTAATCTTACTTACTTAGGTACTGTTCAACAAGTACCTACAAGTCCAATACCATCAACAGAAATTTACTAATAATAACCCAACACTCACTTTTTCTCTTACATTCCTACTTCACAAGTTTTTGACTTATGCGACAGGAAACAGTATACATCCTGTTGCTCAAACCATAAACCTTGGAAAATAAACTCAACATGCCCCTTCCTCAACACACTACTATTAATATATCACCAAGTGCTATTGATTCTACCTCTTTGCACTTCTATCCACTTCTCTCTAATGTCATAGTTATGTTGGAGTTACATATGAGTATACTGAGTTACATACATAACTATGACATTTATATTGAGTTACATCCTCAAACATTTATTGTCTGGATTCCCCCCAAAGCCTCCTAACTGGGCTCCTTGCAAACATTCTTGCCCCTGCTCAATGTATTATCTGTTGTAAAGCCTGAGTAATATTTCTAAATGCAATCTGATCATGTCTTCCTCTTAATGGCTCCCTATTTCCTACTTCTCTATTTCCTTAGAATATAATCTAAATTTCTTGAGATGAAGTTTGGCTTAAAAAGCTAATTTTGATCTAGATGGTACTAATATCTCCACTCTCGATCCTTGCCATGTCCCTCCTATAAGTTGTACACTAATGTGTTTGAACAATTATTTTCCCCTCTTTTTCTGGGGGGGAGGGCATGTACCATATTCTCCCATCCCTAGACTTTCACATTTGATTATCTTCCCATGCAACATTACCTTAAATTTGGAACGTGTCCACATCATTAAATCTTCCCATAGTCAGTATATAAAAATATGTACCACTTTCTACATTTTGATGATACTGACCATACATGCTAAGATCCATGTCAATGTATCTATTGGGTTTAAGTTGGGTATCTTAGAATGTTCACAGTGTTTGATGCTTAGTAACCAATTAATTAAAAAGTCTGGGAAAGAACTATATAAATTGTTAAGCATTACATAATTGAAAGTAATAATATTACATTACTAAAATTCTTATAAAAGATGGGTATAGACAACTTAAATTTCATTAAGCCTATTGTCACATTATTCAATTTATTATTTACATTTATGTTTGAGGAGGAGCAATTATTTAAAAACAAGTATAACAGCTTCTCTTCTGGTTTTGTCTGTTGAAATTACAACTACACTGTCATATGTAACATCGATTTACAAGATACACAGAATCACACTACTTTTTTTTTTTTTTAAGAATAATCTGAAAATATAGGCTTATTTTGTTTTTTATAATGAGTAATGTAGCGGAGGGTTTCTGTTAGGTTTAGTACGTCATTTTAAAAAATTCAATAGTAATTCATATAAACAAAGGAAGAAATCACAATTTTCAGAAACCCTAAGGCAAATTCTTTTAAAAAGGGAATTATCTGTGGACAAATAATCAACTTCAGTTTCAGTTTGGTAGGGAAAAAATTTCCCTAGTTTTTTTTCCCAAGGAAATTCCTATTCTATATTGCCTCCCTCCAATCATTAGTGATTTGGTTCATGATAAAGAATAAGGACAAATATAATTAGTCACTACATACATTTAAAATATATGACTAAATACATCATTTAATTAATTGCTGCAACCTACTTAAAGCTCTCATAGAAGCCTTTAAAATGTTATAGTTCTTCATAAAATCCCTTCTTCTTAGGGAGCAATTTAGACTATGTTCATATAACTTGCCTAAGAACTAGCCATTTAGATTCTGGAATACACTGTAATTCAACAGTAGGCATTTAACTTAACCATTGCCTCATCAAACATAGTTTCCTTCTGAAGTTACCGAAAACAAAACAAAACTGTAACTGAAAACAAAAGTTATAAATAAAATAACTTAAATGGTAGTATTTCTGCCACCTATTTCTGAGTGACAAACATCCCTAAAGTTAGTGACTTCGAGTGAGTTGACTGGGATTAACTGGCTGGATGGTTCTCTTGTAACTAAAGTCATTCATGAGATTACATGCAACTAGGAGCTCAGGTGTGGCCATAACATCCAAGATGGCCCTCACCCTCCATGGTCTCTCTTCACAGCAACCTCCCATCATTCAAAGACCAGCCTAAGCTTCTTTAGAGAACAGCATCTGGTTCCAAGAAACAAGCCCCAACATTCAAGTGCTTTGTCAAACCTCTGCAGCATCACACTTACAAATGTCCCATTGGCTACAGCAGTCATTGGACCAAGCCCAAGCCAATATGAGACCAAACTCCACAAAATTCTAGCAACTGGAAAGCATGACCTTTAGGGAATACCAGTGTAAGTCTACCACAGACAGTTTAAGCTTGTATATTCATGTTCTCTGATCATTTATTAAAAGTCAAATATCAACTCTGCATCAGCTGTAACACAAGCATAATTTAATCTAGACAACCTTAAGGCATAAGACACTTTCTTGTTATATTCTTACCCTATAAATTAAGTAATAAAACTTTGGAATCTATATTATAAAAATATAATTTTTATTTTTATACTGATTTAGATTTACTTTTCCTTAAATTCCTGAAGCTTCATACATAACATCATCTGTGTCCTTAACCTCTATTCTAAAATTAAAATTTTACCCATCTTTAAATTGTTTTCATTTTGTGTGGTATAATAGTCCTTATTATTTGTGTGGTATAATAGTCCTTAATATTAGATTAGAGAAAAATAAATTTAACATCTGCCTTTATTTAGAAGTCATAGGAGCATATTCCCTACTTGGAAGGAACTTGCTATAGCTTTATTATGTAACTTTTCCCAGTCTTTTTAAACAACTATACTGAGATTTTTGTCAGTTGGGAAACTTCCCAACCATTTAGCAGTGCTATCTTCTTGAAATTCAGAATTGAAAAACCAGAGAAAGACCAGAGAAAACACTAGTTTAGTTGATTCTCCTCTCAGTTCTTGGAATTACAAAAAGTCTTCCATGTAGGTAAGAAGAGACTAGAATACTCTGCTTTACAACAAAGATCACATACCTGTTCTCTTATGTTTTCTTGCTCCCTTTGCCATAGCCCCCTTTAAAACAAATTACTAGGGGTGTCTGGCTGGCTCAGTCTTGATCTTGCAACTCTTGATCTTGGGGGTGTGAGCTGGAGTCCCACTTAAAAAAATTACTAAATAGTGAAATTCACAATAAGAAAGGATTTTAAAGAATATTAAATTACCTTTACTTCTCATTTGGCTCTATAAGTGCCATAAAGTTATGCCATATACTTCATTTCTCAAAATGTGTTTCAATATATAGAACTGAGAGGTTTGCAGTCCATTCCACCTTTGACTAGTTCTTCCTATGATGAAACAAGAATATACCCCTACATAACTGGTACACATTAGTTGGGAGTTTAATCCTGGGACCACACAAAATGCATCTAATCTAGCATACTTGGTTTCTCAACAATACCTCTGCATCACCTAGATGACTAGCTGATACATAGAAGGTGCTCAATAAATATTTGTCAGAGAGAGACAGAGAAATAAAGACAGAAAGCTAACAATTATCAAATGTTCATAATATGCTAAACATTGTATTAATCTCTTTAAATCCTGTGCATGATATCATTTGAACACATTTATCAGACTTCTTCTTCTGTATGCTGCAACATATTCTCCTCAAGACTAAATAACCACAGGTCCTTCAAACTGCTCTGAAATTAATTTTGTTGACATGCGTTGAATTATGCTCCCCCAAATTCATAGGCTGAAGTCCTAAACCACAGTATGTCAGAATGTGACCTTATTTGGAGACAAGTGTCATTAAAAATGTAATCCAGTTAAAAATGGAGTCTTTGGAATGGGCTCTAAACCAATATGACTTGTGTCCTTACAAAAAAGGGTAACTTTGGACACAGAAACTCACGTGGAGGGAAGATAATGGCAAGAGACATAAGGGACACAGGACAAGATCCTTCCCTCAGGGCCCTGAGAAGGAATCAACCCTACCAATACCTTGATCTTAGACTTCCAACCTGCAGAACTGTGAGATAATAAATTTCTGTTATTTAATCCACCTAGTTCGTGGTCCTTTGTAGCCCTAGAACACTAACACACTTGTGTTCTCATGATTTGTGGAGCACACTCTTAAGAATACTAATAACAATTTAATATCTACCATTTATTCTATACAAGAACTTTGCAAATATTATTATCCCACTTAATGCTGAAAAAGATCGGTACAAAAAGATATTATTTATCTTTATTTTACAGATGGAGAAATGGAAATAGAGTAGTTGAGAGATTTGCCCAGTGTCCTACAAATAAGCAGCAGAGCCAGGATTCACACCAGTGATTCCAAAGTCATTGCACTTAACCTTTATACTGCTCCTGTTTGATTATAGGCTTCCAAAGTGATCATGGTTAGAAATAAGTATGGCAGGGTGCCTGGCTGGTTCAGTCTGGTAAGGTCTGCTTTCGGCTCAGGTTGTGATTCTGGGGTCTTGGGAATGAGCCCCATGTTGGGATCCCTACTCAGCACTGAGCAGGTAGCCTGCTTCCCCCTCTCCCTCTGCCTCTCCCCATCACTCCCCACTCACACATGCATGCACATTTTCTCTCTCTCTAATAAATAAATAAAATCTTTTTTTAAAAAGAGAGAGGGAAATATATATGGCACTTCATTTATAAACTTGTTTGTCCTATCACTTGACTGCAACCCCAACCTATGAACTTCCCTATATATTTGCTAGACGTTGTGCATGAAATACATATGTTTTGATAAAAGAACAAGAACCTTAAAAAAAAATCACTAAATTCCCTCCCTTTTTAGCTTACCACATTTGGCTTTACGCAGACAGATCTAATTTAAAGTATACAGATAATATTCATGATGAATTACACACAGAATTTTAATTTGTCAGGTAATATTCCCAATCCTCATTTGACGATTTGCAATTCTTTGGAGTGATTCTTCTTCTATTACTCCATCATGATCTTCATCTCCATCATGATCTTCGGAGTGGACTTCAACCCACAGAATCGTACCCAAGCCAGAATGTTACCCAAACCATAAAAATCTCTCTCTCTGAAATTTGATTCTCAGGGGAAACAAAAATGCAAAGACAGAAGATGGTTTGAAATAGGTTAGAGTATAGACAGAACCTTGAAGAGACTGCCTACGTATTCCTGCTAATGAGCTACTAGAGCTGTTCTGATTTTGTTTCTTCCAAAGGTCTAGTTTTTCAGCATCTCCTTCTTTCTGTGAATTATCTAACACTGTTACAATAAACTGTCTTGTATTATTAAATAAATTAATCAGAACCAATAGCTGCTGCTTGAAACAAAGAAATGGAAACAGTAAGTTAGAGCTGGTGATTTTCCTTGGAGAGTTTTCATAGTGTTCCAGGAGAAAAAAAAATAAACGGAGAGTAAAACAGACTAACACTTTGATTTAGGCAACTGGCCAGAATAGAAAAAAAAAAAAAAATCTAGAAATCTGAAAACTGCCTTGAAGTACGATCTTGGATATAAAAGCTGCCTTGTAAGAAAGTGGGCAGCCCCAATCAATACCAATGATTTTTCCTGATGTTGTTCCACCTCTAATAAAAGGCGAATGATATTTTTAAGTTCCTGATCTTCTCTTTGTTTAGATACTCCCCCCCCAAAAAAGACACCATTATCTAAATCAGAATTCTAGTACATCTGAGTATGAAGCAGAATATTCTGCCACTACTAGAAGAAATTGCACGGAATTGTATGAATTCACCTGTAAACTTGCATCTGTTAATTGCACTTCAGCAACTCAAGCAAATTGAGTTCTCTCTCTCCTCTAGAAGATTCTTTTGACCCAAAGTATTCTACAGGTCTAGAGGGATCTCCTTAGCTAGTGTCACCTGCCACTGACATAGAACCTTCCTCACCCCAACCCCAAATTTTAGATGGTATCTTGTACTTTTGACTTGGGCCTACACAACCTGCTTCTAGTCTTGCGTGTTCCCGACAACTCTGCTTCTCCTTGCTTACCATTCTCTGTGTTTCTGAAGTCGGCTGGAAACCGAGCCCTCACGGCTCCTTTGTGCTCTCTGACTTTGGACTCCGCTCAGACTCTGACAGACCTCTTCAGAGTGATTTAGCAGGATCCCCCTGCACCTCTTCCTCCGGGACAGAAAAGCACCCAAGAACCACCACTTTATTTGCAACCTTTTATCAAGCAACTCCCTAGAACACACTGTTCTGATACTGACATAGGAATGGAGTGCAGTGGAGGCCGCTTCGCTGCATCTGTGAGGTGACCACATAAAATCAGCCTGCAGGAAATGTGGCCAGAAGGCGAGACATGATGAGGTGTGTCCAAGGCTGGGCCTGCCGGGGCACGTCAGGTGGAATGAAGGCTCTCACTATATCTGTTCTCCACCACAAGGGCACCATTTGTCCCAGTGCTGTTGCATAAAGGCAGCCAAAGGAGGCATTGAGAGTGATATATGAAAAGGGGAATTATAAAGTTTGTGTGTTGATATTTTCAGAGAAATTCTAAACTCCAGCAAGTGATGACACTCCATCAATATCCTTCAGTAAGAGACAGATAGACACTAATGAATAAATATGCAACGGAGTAAAGGCCTTCAATATGCACAAACTACAGTAATTAACCTAGGAAAAGCGCACTATCTGAAGTAAATGAAAAATTAGATGTATTTTTTTCAGGCATAAATATAAGTATAAAATGACCTTTTTTTTTTTTTTTTTCCCTTGCTTGGCTCCAGAAGAAATCCGCCTTTTCAGAAAAGCTGTGTTAAGACAGGCTCAGGTCAGAACCAAATGATGGGTGACTAATGGGGGACCGACACATTCAAGTGGGAAAAGCACAGGTTTGACCACGTGGCACCTAATAGTTTTGCTGCTGCTGTTGTTAAAAAAAATTTTTTTTAACATTTTTTATTAATTATTTTTATTAACATATAATGTATTATTTGCCCCAGGGGTACAGGTCTGTGAATGATCAGACGAGCACACTTCACAGCACTCACCATAGCATATACCCTCACCAATGTCCATAAAAAAAATTTTTTTTAAGGTATTTAAGTGTAGGTACAGCATAACTGCTACCCCTCATTCTCTCACCTGCATGTAAGTGTAACTGGAACACTCCTGTAACTCTGTCCTCAATCATTTTCCTTTCAATCCCTGACTCACAACTGGAGATCATTCCATGCTATCATTGGAAAGCAGCAATATTGGTAACTGGTAACCATATGCAAAATTCCCATTTCTCATCACCAGCATGTTCCACAAAGCCTCCGCATTCACTCTCTTTCTTTTCTTTGAAATGAAAAAAAAAGAAGTTTTAATGCCATTTTCTACTTAAACTGTCATATCTACCCAACTCGTACTGTAAAAATCTAATTTCATGGGATGTAGCTGTCAAATGAGACAGTGTCTACAAAATGCTCATTTGCTGAAAACTTTTAAAGAAATTTCCAATGAATCCAATTCACAGCATTAAACTTTTAACTTATCAAAAACCTTCTGCTTAGTTTTCAACCTTTGTGAGGAGCATCATGAGCCACTGTCATTAGCTGAAATATTCAAACAGGAAGCAGGTAGGTCTACCTACTTTCAAGTGATGGGCAACCTTCTCAATGCCAAGCTCTCGATTACAAGCAGCATTCTTCCTAATGAAGCTTGGAGTAATCTAGCAACCACAAAATTGCCAAGAACAAACTTTCCAATTTAGAGTATTTTTCATTTTTCAAAAAATATCTCCAATCTGCAATCTTTAGACATACATACATATCGTCCTCTGCTTACATGTGCATGATTGTTTTGCCATCTGCTTAGAGATGTTAATAATTAAATCATTTAAACCAACAATGATGCCTATGAAGAAATTAAGTCTCAGAACCAACTGGCACAGGTAGACAGCTACCAGAGTGCAGACTAGTTAGATCACAAATCATTCTCAGAGATGAGAAATGCCATTAGGATGAAATGGAGATCAGTCATGAGAAGAATTAAAGCTTTCAAATCATAAGAAATATAATTTTAAAAGACTTCTAAAAGTGCCAAAATATATGTGAACAGTATTTAAGTACAGTAAGATTAATAGTTTTTAAATTGGCCATCTTAGAAGAAAAAAAAACTTGAAAGCTTCTAAATAACTTGAATAAACCCCATACTAAAATGAATTTGGATATTTATTTAATTGTGCAAAATTGTGAAAAATGTGCTACAGTTTGTTTATAAGAAAGCTATTATTCATTACAATGTTATAGAAACTATTTACTTCCAATAACTGCATTCACGTGTGATTATGGGAAACCTACCCTAAATTTAGGGAAACCTAAATTTCCTCATCTGTAAAATAAAATTATGCTATCTGCACCATAAAACTGCTATAAAGGTTAATGGAGTAAAAATCTATGTAGAACAGCCTCTGGTACATAGTAAGTGTTTTATAAGTGCTCTATGTGATATTGATAACATTACTATTCATGATATCATCACACAGCCATGAAAACCAGCAAATATTGTTGAACAATTTCTTTATCTATGCTCTGCTCAACTGCTGACAATTCATGGTGAATAAGAATAAAATTCTTGCACTCATGTAGCTAATATTCTGTGGTGAGAATAAAAAGGCCAATCTACATATGGATAGAGAGGCTTCTTCCTAACAAAGCAACTCCTTATTTCTTTTACCTGTATGAAAATGAGTAAGAACTCATTGTGTGTGACACAGGAAACTCTTGTGTGCAACAAGGAAATATTACAGGACTTTCTTGTTGTGTTGTTATAAGGCTTTTCAACAGTGATGAATTGGTAAAGGTTTAACATCCTGCTCCTAGAGAAGCAATAGTAGAAAAGCTCTGGTTTGTAGCATCTGCTAATTTCCATGATGTAAATATTTCCACTTTGGCCAATTTCAAGCAATTTCAATGTGACATGACTAAATGTTGCAGATGGTAAGAGATATATAGTGGTATACCATTACCCAGTATTTCCAAGGTAGAGATACATGAAAACACTTCCAAGAGAGAATAGTAAGATGGAGTACAACAATTAGGAAGTGACAGGTTTTGAGTCTTTATGACTTTTGTTTTTATTGTAATTTATTGAACTATACACTTACATAATTTCATTTTTATTAATGGCTATTTTTAACAACCAGCTCACAAAAATGTCCAATAATTTGACAATTAGTTCTTGTGAGCCAGACAGCCAGTACTAGCACACCACGGCTTCCCAAGCACCATCCTTCCTAAAAGATAATTTGCAGCATCTGTTATTTTATTATGTAACTGAGCAAGGTAAAGTAGCTAGTGAACATTTGGAGAGAAGTTGCAGTCTGAACTTTGAAATATCAAAAAACTGACAGAAATAGATGGTATTAACATTACTGTATTCAAACAGAAAGGCTTTGCAAATGTTTCCGGCTAACTGATTTCTCTTATGCTGTACTGCATGGTGACAATGTGTCTTAACAAAGAACAGGTAGCTGCATCAACCCTAGGCTCAAACATGTCAACTGAAAACACAATGAGAAAAGGGGATTAGATGAGGATGGATTTCAGTCTAGGCATTGGTATGGATACAGAAAGAGGACTTTGAGCCTAAAACTTTAGCCCATGTGCCTACAGCAAGCAATCAAGGGAGTTCTGATAAAAAGAGCACACATTTTTTATGATCCAGCAGCCTTTAATGTAGACCCTAAGGGAATACCTTGTCAAAATAAATGGTAAGAATTAAGTTTCAGAATCTGGACAGGACACGGAATGAAATGATACAGTCTTTATGTTTTTAGAACTTCCCACCTGAACATAAATCTTAAAGAAATACATCAAATTTGTTAGACTTAATCAGGGGATTGCAAAGTCTTTATATTTGAAAAACTCTCTCTTTTGGAATCTGAGGAATGTTCACATGATGGCCCACCACAAAGATTAAATTCTGCCTTTGAAGAGAAAAAAAAAAAAAGTCACTGTTTGATCTGTTTGATCACAGAACAAACAGATCCCCAGGGAAGAAGGACCACCCTGATCAGAGGGACCCTTTACAAGGAAGGCAGCTTGGAAAGTCAATCTGCCTATAATTTTTGCTAACAACACAAAGGTTTACAAAAACCTAAAGCCATGTAATGGTGGTTTTTCCAGTATTAAAATGCAAAGTTTTTTTTAAATAATGGGTTTTTATTGCTTTTAAGTGTTAACTACTTAGGTTTGTATGTTTCTATACATTTTACAAAGTTCATTAACATTCACTCTATCAAATGATTCTCAGAAAAACATTATAAGGTATTATCTACATATTATAGATAGGAAAACAGCTTCAGACATAAAATTATTTATTCAAGAGTGATCATCAGAAAGGTAAGTGAGCCTTACATCCAGATTTTCTTGTACATGTCAAGAAGAGGGTTTGAAAATTTTTCTGGAAAGGGCCAGATAGGAATGATTTTCAGCACTGCAGGCTGTAAGCCTCTGTGGTAACAAGTGGACTCTGCTACTGCCATGTAAAAGTAATCATGGGCATGGCTGTCTCCCAATAAAACTTTATTTTCAAAAACAAAGAGCAAGCCAGATTTGACCCTGGTGGCTAGCCATAGTTTGCTGATACCTGGTCTAGAGGAAAGAGATTAGATTTTTTTTTTTTAAGATTTTATTTATTTGACAGAGAGAGAGAGATCACAAGCAGAGAGGCAGGCAGAGAGAGAGAGGGGAAGCAGGCTCCCAGCTGAGCAGAGAGCCCGACGCAGGGCTCGATCCCAGGACCCTGAGATCATGACCTGGGCGGAAGGCAGAGGCTTAACCCACTAAGCCACCCAGGCGGCCCGAGATTAGATTTTTAAGTTAGAACTGAAACAGTTCAGATCTACCACCTAACATCTGTGTGATAATGGGCAAGTTGCTTACCCTCACTATGCCTTCTCTTGCTCATCAGTAAAATAATGATAATTATACCTACTTCACCAAGATACAAGACTTACATCAGGTAACATGTGGGAAGCATGCAACGCCTTGCCTAGCTCATTTTAAGTTTTCAGTACATATTAAAATTCTCCTCACTTCCCTTCCTTCCCACATTTCATTTTTCTGGAAAATATCTGATAAATATCTCCTACACTAGAATTTTTTTTTCAATCCTCTGGAATATGACTTGGTTTCTCTTCTCACTTATTTTTCTCCTTTCTTCCTCTATTTTTTTTTTCAAAAGAAATGTTCATATTATGTTTATTTCCTAAGGCTGCCAGAACAAATTACCACAGACAGGGTAACTGAAAACTAAAGAAATGCATTCTCTCAAAGCTCCAGAGTCTAGAAATGAAGGTGTCAACAGGGTCATGCTCTAAGACTCGGAGTAGAATCCTTCTTTGCCTCCTCCTGGCTTCTGCTATTAGCTGTCAATCCTTGGCATCCCTTGGCTTGCAGCTGCCTCACTCTCAACTCTGCTTGTCTTCACATAACATTCCCCTTTTCTTGTAAGGACACCAGTCATATTGGGTTAGGGCTCATGCTAATGGCCTCATTTTAATTTGATTACATCTGTAAAGACATTATTTCTGAATAAGGTCATATTCACTGGTACCAGGGGTTAGGACTTCAACATATTTTTGAGAGAGACACAATTTAACCCATAACACATCTATTATCTTCCTTGTATAGAATCTCCTGGTAGGCACACAAAAAATCAAGAGGAACAGATATAATTCACATTGATCTTTGTGGCAAAACATAAGGGTTCTATGTGATTTTCTAATTAACTGATTTCTCATATGCAATATTCAGAAATATCAGCAAATGATTATGTTTTCATACTTAACTCTAAATTAAAAATTGTCTGCATGCCAAATAAAACAGCAGTCTGCCACTGTCTGACACACTATAGAAATTCTCAGATATTACTTTAAGCAATGCCAAAATTAGATTATCTATTTATTTTTAATCATACATACAATGAATTCTTTGCTAGTTATATCAGTTAGGATTTTTTTTTTTTGTGAATAACAAAAAACCATCTTTAACTGTTTAAATAATTAGCCAAATCTATAAACTCATGTAACTTAATCTATAAGCTCACCCAGGAGCTCCTGGGTGGCTCAGTGGATTAAGAAAGGGACACAGGTCATGATCTCAAGGTCATGAGATGAGCCCTGTGTCTGGCTTTGCACCAGTTATGGAGCCTGCTTAAGATTCTCTCTCTTCCTCTCCCTTTCCCTCCATAATCCCTCCCAATCACATGCACATGCTTTCTTTCTCTCTCTTAAAAAAAATTCTGAGGGATATAAAATGTCAACATTGATTAGATTCTAGAGCTTTTACAAAACAACTTTTTCTGACTCTCAATTCTATTTTTATGTGTGTCAGTTTCATCCTTAGACCCTACCCTTTCTTTCTAATGCCAACAATTTCTTGGGGGTTCTGTTCTCCCATGTTCACAGGGAAGCCAAGAGAGAAAGTTGTTTCCTAAAACTTATCTTTTTGCTAGAAATTATCTTTTTGGGAAACATGAATTAAATCCCTCTTTTACCACAGTGGCTAAAATTATATCTAATGGTTGTTCTGGAACCAATAACCAGTGCCAGAGAATGAAATGCTCCATTCCCAATTCTCTGAAGCTAGACTAACAGTCTCAAAACATATGGGTAGCTCCAGATTAGATAGTTAGAGAAAAAACAGAGAGTTACTAAACTGCCGGGAATGGATACTTCCAAACCCTGCTCAAATTGTGAATCAGGGTTCAACCAGCAGGAGGGTGTATGTGTGTGTGTGTGTGTGTGTGTGTGTGTGTGTGTAGAAACAGAGATGGTAAAAAGAGACTGATGTATTACAAGGAATTGTCTCATGTTAAATTGATGTGATTATGGAGACTGGCTTAGTGAGTTGAAAGCCTATAGGAACATGAGAAAAAGAACATGGTGAATACTCTGAAAGAAGGCCTAGATCATCCTCTTTTAAAGTCTCACCTGATTAGGTCAGCCCCACCCAGGATACTGTCCTTTCCTTGAGATTGAAGTCCAAGTGATTAGGGATTATAATCATATTTGTGTAATGCCTTCACAGCAGTAACTCGCTCAGTATTTGACTTGGAACTGTAGTTCAACCTGGCTAAGTTTCACACACTGGAAACCCTGCACAGTTGCTGAGACAGTTCTCTATTCCAGTTTTTAAAAAACTGTCCATTTTAGCTAGACAAATTGTCATGAGGTAAAAGACTATATTCCCTGACTCCTCTTGCATCCAAAGTAGCTCCAGACAATATGATGTATGTAGAAGTACTATGTAGGATTTCTGGAATGCCATCTTAAAGACTTTGACAGAGTAAACTTCTGATGACTTGCTTTTCCTGCTGCCTTGACTTTTGATATGATGGGTAGAATTCAAGCAGCCTCTTGGGGAAATGTGGTTATATGCTAAATATGGTATAATACACATCAGAGAAGGAACCAGAATTCCTGATACCACTAAACTGCCACAACAGCCATGGACTGCTCTACTTTAGTTATCTTCTACATGAGCTAGAAATAAACTTCTAGGGCAGCTGGGTGGCTCAGTGGGTTAAAGACTCTGCCTTAGGCTCAGGTCATGATCCCAGGGTCCTGGGATTGAGCCCCGCATGGGGCTCTCTGCTCAGCAGGGAGCCTGCTTCCTCCTCTCTCTCTGCCTGCCTCTCTGCCTACTTGCGATCTCTGTCTGTCAAATAAATAAATAAAATCTTTAAAAAAAAAAAAAAGAAAGGAACTTCTACATTGTTTAATCTCTTGTTATTTGGGCATTTGTGTTAGAACCAGCCAAAACAAACCCCAACTAATACTGGGAAGAAACCACAACATCCACTAAACTGTGATAAAATTGAAACAACTTCTTGGGCATGTTGCCAAAACAATATTCCAACTTCAACTGAGAGGAAAATTATTGAATACCCCTGAAGTTTAAGTTTTAAAAAATGGGAATTTTTGAATTGCAAGGCTGGAATACAGTCTAAAAAAACAGGGGGGAAAAGAGAAGTGTTATTTGTAAAGCTAATAGGCTAGGCTGCATCTAAAAGCAGGAAGGGCACTAATATGATTCTTCTAATTTAAAGGGTAGTTAACCCAATTGATGCAGGAAAGTTCAAATTATCCTGCACAGCCAATACCTGTGCTGTACAAGAGTCAGTAATATTATTAAGACAAAACCCAGGCCCTTTATCAAAAATTAAGTTGGTTTATTGTACTGTAAACAAAGAAAATATAGCTTTTAATTTAATATAATTTGGCAAAGAAGGTATCAATCCCCTTCTTGAAAAATCTACAAATTCTTCTTTAAATTTTAAATTTGTGTTTCATTACATATACAGAAAATGAAAGCACTGAAACCAAATAATACCACAGCCAAATGAAGGAATATATAGAATAAATGAAGAAAAAGGAAGAAATGTTTTTGTTTTCCTGCTATATTTTACGTGTCATCATTTTACAGGTTCATATGTTATTCTTTAAGTATTATAACAAGTGAATTATTTTAATATTCCTTTTTGTTCTCATTTAAATTTATGGAAATGACATAGGTTTGGTCAATTAAAGTTGGTCGATAGGTGTATGGCTGCTTAATTTTACTTTTTTGAAGGGGTTTATTTATCCATCTTTGAGCAAATTTCTGGGGTTGTCTCCAACTTTGAGATCCTGGTTCAATTTGGTCAATGTCCCTCACATGACAAAGGAATACAAAATGACTCAATGTGAAACTGATGGATATCGGAGAGGATTTCTTGTGCTTTTGTATGAAAATGAAACACAGCACCAGATCAGAAAGAATCATGGGAAGCCATTAGGCTTTCAGGAGGACCTCAGAGAGCAGTGCGCTTCAGTAAGTCACAGCTTACAGGAGGCTACCCCAGGACCAAAGCCATGCTGTCTTATCCCATCAGGGTCCTTGTACTGGCTAGTGATAAACATTAACCAGTTGAGAAAATAGGTGTCCTACTGATGTACACAGAATCTCCTGCTGTCTACTGTCTTTTCCTAGTTGTTGTTTTTTTCCAACTTCTTAACAGTCCTATTTAATCTAAAAAAACCTTTGTATAAAAATTATGCAAATATTTTTTGAAGCACACTGTCATAGAAAAATGTGTGCACATCTCTTCAGAGAATAAATTATAAACACACCCCTCTTTTAAACCAAAAATCACTATTGGCAAAGTCTAGAAAGTATTATCATCACTCAGACTCAAGACGAATCTATCCAAACCTCCTAATACAAAATATACACATTTTATACAAAATGTTTAATAAATTCGTTGTTCTATATCCCAGATGGCTGTACAATTTTTGGCTTATAACAAGGTAGCAGTTTTTAATTGGCCTGTGAGAAAAGCTGAAATTTTTACTGCATGGGTTGGCCTTCTTAATAGCATCTGTGACTTTGCATGGCTCAAAGTCTGAAGATAATTTTTCCTTAGATCAGGCTCATTATTCTTTTCTATGGAAAAGTTAAAATTTGATTTGTCTGACTAAAATATAGTTAGACTGACAAAGATTCTGTTATTGAAAGATATAGAGAATTTTCCATCAATGTGAGTTTCTGACAGTGGCAAATGGCTAACTACAAAAATAAACATATAACACATACACACAAATAACGAAATCAAAATGTCACTTATAGACCTCCAGTTTTAGCTCTGATATGTAAAGAGCTTGCAAGTTGTCACTCTTGTCCTTAAAAGAGGAAAGAGCAAGGCAAACTTAAAATCAACAAGTTTTTTGCACAGGGCAAACTGCCAGTTTGAAATCTGGAAGGATAGTCACATCTAAAGAGATCCAACAGCCAAGATCTGTCTACCTGGTACAGAAACTGCTAGAGCCATAAACTGTCAAGAATACATAAATGGTAACCACAAGGAACTATATGAGACTGAGCGTAGCCTAGAGTGAGAGTAAGGAATTCTCAGGGCTGGGAGTCTTAATAAGGCTTCATGTTTGTCGGTCTTCTCTACAAGAACCCCAACAGGTTCATGTGGTGAAGATCTGAGAAAGATATCCTCAAGGCTCTGAGAGGCTGAAGGGAAGAGTGATGACAAAATATATCCAATGTGGGCATAGGAAAAGACAACCAGGACCTTATCACTGCTGAGGGAGGGCATTTCTCTCAGTGCAGCCTCTAAAAAGCTGTGTCTCATGGGGGAGTGGGACAGATACAGTAAACAGGGTTTGGGGCTTCAAGGAAATACACTAGAAACCCCATCTGAAAATAAGAAGGATATCCCAAACATTCAAATGTTAAAAGAATACTATGAACAACACTGTGCCTAGAAATTTGATAACTAGGCAAAATGATGCTATAAATGAGATCCAATCTAATCTAAATACTCTAACAGCTAGGGTAACTGGGACAGAAGATAGAATTAGTGGTCTAGAGGACAAAATGATAGAGAAAAAGGATCAGGAGGAGGCATGGAACAAAGAGATTAGAACCATGAGAACTGGGCAAAATGGATCAAATTCTTAAAAGATATAAACTACCAAAACTTACACAAGGAGAACTAGATTACCTGAATAGCCCTATGTCTATTAAAGAAACTAAATCAATAATTAATAACCTTCTAGAAAAGAACATTCCAGGCCCTGACTGTTTTACTAATGAATTCTTACCAAACAATATTGTTATCAGACAATGAAGGAAAAAATAATACCAATTCTCCACATAGAAATAGAAAATAGAAGTGAATAACTTCCAAAAATATTCTATGAAGGTACTGTTACTCTAATACCTAAGAAAAAGGTAAAGACATCATGAGAAATGAAAAATACAAACCAGTATCTCTCACAAATATAAATTCAAAAATATTAGCAAATCAAATCCAACAATACATAAAAATTTTATATACTATAACCAGATGGGATTTATTACAAGTATGCAACTCTGGTTCAATAATCAAAATTTTCCATGTAAACCTCCATATTCCCGAGCTCAAGAAGCAAAGTTATCTGCTCCAATTAATGGAGGTTAACTAAAACACTGACAGAATCCAAACCCTTTCTTTCTGGAAGGGGATATAAAACTAAAGATCTAATTCTGGCTTCTATATGCTTGAAGAAAAACATCTAACAGCAATGGTTCCCATATTACTTGGTTTCATTAGGAAGTATTGCTGCTGTACAGATATTTCTGGTCAATGATATCTATATAATTAGCTGGGTCAACTGACCTGTTTGAAATGTAAATATGATAGTCCAGGTACCTCAAAAATCTCTTCCACTACAAATATCTATAATTATTTTTAAAATGAAGCAAATATTATTTTGAAAGCATATTTCATAACATTTAATAAAATACCCAAGCTCACATGTAAATGAGTGATATAATCAAAGGAAAAAGTAACATAAAACCAGAGTGGTAAACTTTAGTTGCTCTGGGGAATTATTGATAGTACAATTTCAGTGCCTGAATGCAAGTGACAAGGTCCTGGGGCCACATACATTGAGAAATTGGAATTGAAATTTGGAGATACATAACTGACACATACACATACATGCACACATATAGTCAAAACCAAGACACAGAAGAATGGACCGGAAAAAAAATTATATTCACAGCAAAGAAAATCAAAACAAAGTCTTCCTTTGTGTTCCTAATAGAAAAAAAAATGTATCTCCTGAAAAATTAAAAAACACATTTTCTTGACTTAACGTAGTTTTAGTTACAATCTTCCCATTATTTGGGAACTACATGGTTGAAACTTACAAAAAACCTTTGTAACAGATCAGTGATGGCCTGACGCTCCTGGCAGAGGCACAAAACAAACAAAGCTGGAAGAAAGTTCATACAACTCAGACCACAAGATAAAGTTTTTCTCTCCTTCTCTCTGTCTCTGTCTTTCTCTCTGTCTCTCTCTCTCTCTGCCTTTCTCTGTCTTGCTCTCCCCCCACATCTCCTCTTTGTCTTTCTCTTTCATACACACAATCCCATTCTGGATGAGTCCATAGTCAGAAACTATAAAATGTATGAAGATGCATCCATTAGGAGTGAGCGATAGTAGAGAAAAGCAGCAAAATCACACATTCAAGAAATGGAAATTACAGAACAATCTGAAAGAAAAAAACATTTAAATCATTAAAGAAAAAAAATTATAGAAATAAAATATGCAAATTTTAAAAGCCTATATAGGAGTGGAAAAGTAGAAAATAAATATTAATAAATATTAAAAGTAGAAAATAAATATTAAAATAAATGGCTACATTAAGCATTAAAACTGACCCACCTAGAATGGATTACACAGACTGGAAGATAAAAATGAGGAAATCACACATATGCAACAAGGAGAAATAAAACACAATGCATATGAAAAAGAAGTTAAAGTACATATAGGATAAAGTGAGAAGAGCCCACATACACCCAATAAAGAGAATAAGGAAGAGAATATGCACTAAAATAAAAGAAAATCACTTAAGACTGCATAGATATTATAAATCTTAATCATTAGCATCCAGAACAACAAACCTCAAAGATGCTAAACAAAAACAAACCTACAATTAGACACAGTAGCAAGTGGGAAAAGTAGATGGAGTAATGAACTATAGAAATTGTTGAGTCACAGGTGCGAGTTAAAAATGTCCATGTAACCATTTGAAAAAAAAAAAGTCAATATATATGCTTGCATTAGTCAGAGTTCTTCAGAGAAAAAGAAGCAACAGAGAGGGAAAAAGAGAGAGAGAGAGAGATTTTAAGGAATAGGTTCATTGAACTTTGGAGGCCTGGTGCCTCCACAATCCAATGGCGTAGGCCAGTAGGCTGGAGACCTACGAGTTGCAGTTCAAGTCTAAAGGCAGTCTGATCGTTGATTTCTGTTTTGCTTGGGGATTCTCAGTGTTTGCGCAATTATGGCCTTCAACTGATTACTGATTATACAAGGCCCACCCATGTTATGGAAAACAATCTGTATTACTCAAAGTTTATCAATTTAAATGTTCCAAAAATCACCTTCACAGAAACACTCAGGATAACGTTTGACCAAATATCTAAGCACTGTGGCTCAACCAAGTTGACATATAAAATTAACCATCACAACATCTAAATCCCTTGAGGAAACAAGAGAGAAATACAATGTTACCACAAGAAGATATAGGAAATGAGGAGAAAAACGTGAAATAAGTTAACAGTATGGCTTAAAAATGCACAGATAAAATCCACACACGATGTTAAAAACAGTATCTATAAATTGACTTAACGGTTAAAAATAGAAATTCAGAAAAATTTTATCCAGCAACACAGTGGAAAAATAAATCTGTAGGTCCTTCTTGCTACAAACAACTAGATCCTACATAAAACATGCTTTTTACTGTAACCCTGTGCTTTCAGGAAGCAAGGAAAGTCTCCTAGGGCCACCCACACACACTGTGTTAAAAAAAACAAAGCTGAGTTCAAAATGGTTAGCAGTAAACACACTCACAAGAAAGAGTTCTCTGAGGGCAAATGACTAAATAAGCACTACAAGAAGAATAATCATCACAGGGTAAGTGGCCCTAACAAGGAGCAAAACTTGAGACTCTCCTATTAGGCCAGGGACTTTAGAAGGGAGATAAACTGACCAAAGGTTGGTAGTATCCCTATTTTCCTATTTTACAGTAAAAGAAAACATACATTAATGTCAACCAGATAAGAAGCCCCCACAAAAAAAAAAATCCATACAGCAACCATTTTCAAACATTGAATAATATGTAGAAAGAGCCTCAGATCCCTGAGAAGAAATCATATGAGATGGGATCTATACTTGCCCTAGTTTGGGCCAGAAGAAACTTTCTGGACCATGGTACAGGAAGGAGATCCCAAATAGAACACATACGCTCACTGAATTGAGGAATCATAGATTGGAATTTGATATGGTTGAGAGGAAAGGAATTTGGCAGAAATTCAGGCAGAAAATCAGAAATGGAAGAGATAAACAGAAAATTAGCTCCAGGCATTCTTATAAATCTCTGTTAAAATCTAAACTGTGCATGCACAGAATGTAACTTAAAATTTCCAGTGATCACAGATTCTTAGGAAACATTCAATTTCTAACCAGTGAGGATGGACAATCCTATTTGAACATTCAGGGCTTTCAGTAAACACTACACATCTTAACAGGAGAACACAACTAACCGGTTCTAGATTAAGACTATTCTAGATTCACTTTAACAAAACATAAACCAAGCCTCAAAAGAATTTAGTTAACCAATGTGTAATTTAACTGAGTGCCAGAGCAGATTCTAAAACTCTTTAAAGGAAAACAATAAAATCCAGCATCAAGTACATAAAACTCAGAGCATCTATTATCCAATAAAAAATTTCTAGACATCTGAAAAAGCAGGAACTTGTGACCTATCACCAGGAAAAAATTAAGTAAATAGACAAAGACCAAAAATGACAGAGATGATGGAATTATCAGACAAGAATTAAGAATAGTTTCTATAAATATATTCAAGGATTTGAAGGAAAATATGAACATAATAAAAAGTGAAACAGAGTATTTTTAAAGTCATGATTTATTGATTTTTTTTTAAGATTTTTATTTATTTATTTGTCAGAGAGAGAGAGAGAGCGAGCACAGGCAGAGGGAGAAGCAGGCTCCCTGCTGAGCAAGGAGCCTGATGTGGGACTAGATCCCAGGATCGCTGGGATCATGACCTGAGCCGAAGGCAGCCGCCCAACCAACTGAGCCACCCAGGTGTCCCTGATTTATTGATTTTTAAAACTTATTTATAGGTTGGTTCCATGCCCAATGTGGAACTTGAACTCACAACCCTGAGATCAAGAGTCGCATCTTCTATTTGACTGAGCCAGTCAGGCACCCCAAAACAGAATGTTTTTAAATAATAAAACTAGTAGAAGGGAAAGACATCTTCTAAAATAAAAATTTCACTTGCTGAGTTTAGAAGCAGATTGCATATTGCAGAAGAAAGGACCCCTAAGTATAAAGATAACAATGGAAAACTCCCTAATTGGAGCACATAGAACAAAAAGGCAAAAAAGTAAAACAAACCTCAAAAACAAAGGGAAAAACAAAAATAAAAAATTAATCCAGAGACTCAATGATGTGTAGGAAATTCTGAAGCAAACTACCATATAAGTCCAACAAGGGGAGAAGAGACAGAATAAAATGTGGAAAATTATGACCAAATCTTCCAAAATTCGTAACATCTACAAAGCCAGAGACTCAAGTCCAGAGAAATGTAAGTAGGACCAAACAAAGAAAACCACACAAAGGTACATCATTTTCAAATTAACAAAAACCAGTGGATCAGAGAAAAAAGATTCATTACATAAAATGGATCAATAAAAAGATTAACTGATTTCTCATCTGAAGAAACCCAAGCCAGAACAAAATAAATTGACATCTTTACACTACTGAAAGAAAAAATAAAGTTAAACTAGAATTTTATATCCAGTGAAAACATCTTTCCAAAATGAGAGCAACATGAAAAATATTTCTGACAAACAAAAGCTGAGAGGATTTGCAAAAAAAAAAAAAAAAAAAAAGTTACAGGAAGTTCTTCCACTGGAAGGAAAGCAACACCAGATGGATTATCTACACAAATGAAGAGAGAGCACAGGAAATGATAAAAGTATATAAAAAACTATTCTTTTCAATTTTTAATTTTTATTAAAGATACATGTAACATTATATTGTGGGGGTTTATAACATGTAGAAGGAAAATGTACAACAAAAATGGTACAAATGATGAAAGAATAAGTGAGTATAGTGCAGTATGGTCATTACATTATGATGAAGTGCATATGGTAAACCCTAAAGTCACCATTTAAAAATAAATAAATGAAACAAAAAGGAAGAACAAATAAACCAATAGAAAAGATTAGGCAGAATACTAAAAAGTACTAAAATGACACTTAAAAGGGCAAGAAAGGAGAAAAACAATGGTGACAGGGCAAATTAAAAACAAATAGTCTAATGGTAGGTAAATCCAAAAATATCAACAACAGATATAAATAATCAACAGATATAAATAATCTACACACTCCAATTACAGGTAGAGATTATAAAATTAGATTTTAAAAACAGCAAGACTCAATTATATGTTACTTATAAGAAACACACTTCAATTAGTCTGCTTGGGATGCCATAACATAATAGCACAGATGAGGTGGCTTAAACAACAGAAATTTATTTTTTCACAGTTCTGGAGGCCTTAAGTCAAAGATTAACCATCTTCTCTCTGTGTCCTCACATGGCCTTTTGTCTGTGCGTGTGTACAGAGGAAGGGAGCATTCTCTGGCATCTCTTCTTTTCATAAGGATAGCACTCCTACTGAATTTAGGACCCCACCTTTGTTACCCATTTATCTTAATTGTCTGCTAAAAAGTCCTGTCTCCAAATGCAGTCACACTGGGGCTTTGGGCTTCAACGTCTAAATTTGAGGAGGACATAATTCAGTACTTTACACATGGGTACACTGAAAGTAGAAAGATGGAAAAAAGATATATCATGCAAGCAATAATCACAAGTAAAGCATAGTAAAAATGAGTAGACACCAGGAAAGGGAATATCATGAGTGATAAAAGAGGACATTCATAATAATCAATTTATAATATAAAGACATATGCACATAGTTACTGTTTCAAAATAAATCAAACAAAAACTGACAAATCACTGGAGAAATAAATAATATCCTGATTTTACTTAGAGATACTCCTCACTGTTAATTAAAGTAAACTATAACTTTTTTTTAATTGCAAATCCTCTCCGGTTTTGTTTGTCAGAAATGTTTTTCATGCTGCTCTCATTTTGGAAAGATGTTTTCACTGGATATAAAATTCTAGTTTATTTTTTCTTTCGGTAGCATAAACTGAAGAGTAAGGATACAGAAAACATAAACAATACTATCACTCATATTTATATCAATGATATAATAAACTACACTAAAATAAGAGAAAACATATTTACATCAAAAGACTTAGAACATTCAATGAGAGAGACCATAGTCTGCACTATTAAAAAATCAATAAATTTAAAAGAATGAAATCATATAGATATGTCTTTGATCATATGGTATTATATTAAAATTCAGTATCAGAAAGTTGAGAAATTCCCAATATTCAAAAATTAAGCAATATCCTTTTTTAAAATTCCACTGTTTTATAAAGCAATTATAAGGGGAATCAGAAAATCTTTTGAACAAAATGAAAAGAAGAAGCACAAAATAACAATATTTGTCGGCTACAACCAGAGCAGTAGAGAGAAGGTAATAATAAAGATAAGTGAAAACAAATGTAATAGAAAACAAACAATAGATAAAATCAATAAAACTAAATGATATTTTTAAGATCAATGAAATTGGTAAGCCTCAGCTAGACTGATTAAGAAAAACAAAAGTCTTGGGTGGTTTAGTGGTTAAGCCTCTGCCTTCAGCTCAGGTCATGATCTCAGGGTCCTGGGATCCAGCCTCGCATCATCATCTGGCTCTCTGCTCGGCAGGGAGCCTGCTTCCCCCTCTCTGCCTGCCTCTCTGCCTACTTGTGATCTCTGTCTTTCAAATAAATAAATAAAATCTTAAAAAAAAAAAAGAAAGAAAAACAAAAGTCTCAATTTACCAATATCACAAATGAATGAGGGGACATCACTAGAGATCCCACAGACATTAAAAAATAATGTGGAATTTTATTAATAACTTCATGCCAGTTACTTTGAAAACAGAACAAATGGACACATTTTCTTAAAAAAAAAGATATTAAAATAATTTGACATTAGTTAAGGGTTGAAAAGTTAAGCAATGGGACATCATAAAGAATCCAGAAATAGAGCCAAACACAAATTGTATACGGAGTGTTGGCATTGTACATGACTGAAGAATGGGAAAAAAAAAAATTACTCAATAACACATGGAAAATGAAATTAAATTCTTAACTCACACTACATCTAAAAAAAATCCATTCTCAGTGAATGTGAATGTGAGAGATAATTTTTACAATTTTAAAGTACTTTTTGAAACAATATGGAACAAGAAATACAACTCTGTCATAACCTCAGAAATAGGTGTATATTTTGAAAGATTTACTCAAAAGAACATTAACTAATGATTAAAATGACTTTTACAATCCCATATATTTTTTAAATGTTAACAATATTATGTTCTGAGAAAAACTACTTCACAAATTAAATATATACTGGGATTACATCCATGTAGAAGTAAAGTTTAAACAAGGAAAATATTAGAAGGCAGGGAAAATTCAACCATGAGTGACTTTTTTCCTCTTTATACTTTTCTGTAGTTTTCAAATTTTATGTGTAATTATGTAATGGAAATAGTCATCTTAAAAACCTTTTAACTGCACTTGTATAATCAATATTTGTTGGAATTTCTAGGAAGTCTTGAAAAGGAAAAAAAGATACAATCAACTTTCTTCCTTAGACGGAGTTTATAGCCTGGTAGAAAACAAAATACAAAACAGCAAAGAAAAATACTAGTAAAAGCAATGTCTTATCAAATTAATATATAGATAAGCATTCCAAAAATGCAAAAAAAAAAAAAGTGAGTAGAATGGGCTAAAAAAAGAGGCAAGGAAGTTTTATTTAAGAGGTGAAAACAGAGCAATGTAACATTTGGATAAACCAAGAAGAAAATGATGTTCCAGTAGACTCAACATGAACAACATGAATTCTTATTGATCAACATCCTACCAAATCATGACCACTTAGGAAAAAAAGCCCTACTAAGCGCTCTGGCTATAATTTTTATTTTCTCAGTTAGAAGGGACTCATAATCTGTCCTCTGAATTAGCTGAGAAATATATACTTTTGTCTTTTTTTTTTTTAAGTTTTATTTATTTGTCAGAGAGAGGGAGAGAGCGAGAGAGCAAGCACAGGCAGAAAGAGTGGCAGGCAGAGACAGAGGGAGAAGGGTCCCTGCCGAGCAAGGAGCCCTATGTGAGACTCGATCCCAGGACGCCGGGATCATGACCTGAGCCGAAGGCAGCTGCTTAACCAACTGAGCCACCCAGGCGTCCCTGTCTTTTTTTTTTAGTACTTAAGTTCTTACAGAATTTTCAAATATCGCTTGACTAAGGTACACCGGTCACTATGTATCTTCAGATAATAATAGTAATCTTCCTACTCAAATGAAATCTCCAGCAGGAGCCCAGTGGCTATTCTGTCCCAGAAACCTGACACATGGAAGTTATTCACTGAGTTAAGTAAATAAATGGAGGCAGAAAAGGTCAAGCACACAAAGATTAGGTTAGTGTCTAGTATGTTTAATAAAAATTTAAATCCACAAGAAATAATTTTAAAAACCACAAGGAGGGGCACCTGGGTGGCTCAGTGGTTAGGCATCTGCCTTCGGCTCAGGTCATGATCTCAGGGTCCTGGGATCGAGCCCCACATTGGGCTCTCTGCTCAACAGGGAGCCTGCTTCTCCTTCTCTCTCTGCCTGCCTCTCTGCCAACTTGTGATCTCTGTCAAATAAGTAAATAAAATCTTAAAAAAAAAAAAACAAAACTGCAAGGAAACACTGCTGATGAAAGAGAAAAACGCAAAACAAGTGATCATTTTAAACTAAAAAGATAGAATTCCAAGACTGATTTTATTAAAATTTAACTCTTCCCCCTAAATTTAACATGTTAATACATCAACCAAATTATTGTTTTAAAATCTACAACTGAAAAGTTAAAGACATACTTTTTAAAAAGTGGCATAAAATTCTACAACTTGAGAATGACTATTATTCCAGAAAGTACGTGATAAAATAATTTTTTATTTATTACTGAGTGGAAGATTAAATACTTTATTTCAATAGATTTATACATATAATTTAATAAATTTAATAAATTTTAATATCACCTAATTCCATATCACACCATCAGCCATATCCAGACAGATGGAAATTTAATCTAGTTTTAAGTATGTCCAGGAACAGAGATGCCTCACATTCTTTAAGAAATCACTTTGATATCCAGTCTAGAGCTCTAGATCACTTTAGAACTTTTTTCAAATTCTCTAATTGCATTAATTTCATTTTAAAGTCAGATTTTTAAATGTGTTCCATAAAGGTAAAAAACAAATAAGGTTTATTCTCAAAGACCCTGCTTGTTGCAATTCTTCATTACTTGCTTCCTTCACTGCGCCTCCCGCCCCCAACCTCTACAAAAGGTTTTCAAAACTTAAGTAGTGTTTTGCACCTGGAAAATATAGGCATGCGTGGGGAGTAGGAGGAGAATTCAGCTGACAAAATTTAAAATAGAGTTCTCAGTTGTGGAGGATTTTGTTGATAGAGAAAGCTGGAATCTTCCCCTTCTGGTCAGCAAAGCAAATTAGGATGGTGTTGAAATTATATCTGTCTTGTCATCTCCCTGGCAGGACACCTCTTGATAGGGCCTTCTGTTCCTCCCATTTCTTGGCAGCCTCTGCCTTTGGGATGTCTGAAAATAATGGAACTTTCAAGACTAAATAATGGAGCCTGGCAGAGCTTCTGTAGTTCTTACTTAAAGATCTAAATCATATGTTTGCATCAGGTCATTTAAAGTAAACTTGAAACACTTGAATTGAAGCTTGAACCACAACTGCTTAGCAATAGAATTCAGTTTTGTCAGCTGTGATTGCAAATTTCATCTAGAAAACAAGGGATTGCAATATTTTGTTAAATGTATCCTGTTGCTTTTAAAGCAAACGATGCTTCACACTTTAGGTAAGAAAAGATAAAATATCCAGACAGACAAGTTGGTACCCATCATTGGAAGCAGATGCATGGCTTTTAAGCATGGCAGGGGATGGGGATCTGCCTGTATCTGGTTTTGCTCCATCCTTCACGGGCCTGATCTGAGCAGGAGCTCTTGCTGATTTTGACTCCAGAACAAACTTCTGTATGCAATTCTAAAGGGCACAGAGCAAAACAGGAATGAGTTTTTTACTTTTCAGTGTCAGTATGATTCATGTAATATTCCCAAATACATGTTCTCTGAGTGCTTGGCCTCTTGACCAAAAATTTTATATATCCCTCGATGAGGGCTAGATTTTATTGCTGGTGTTTTTCTGAGGCAACAGATTTAAGTAATGCCATTTTTGTAAGCACTGGAGGACCTCATTAAAGGCTTGCTTTTAGTAGTTTCATTTTAGTCTTGAAAAAAATAGGACTGTATAAACTGAATTTCAAAAATATGCTGAGTAAAAGAAGCCTTACACAAAAGAGTACACGTTGAGTGAGTCCATTTATATGAAGTTCTAGAACAGGCTAACCCAATCAATGATAAATTACTTGTAAAGCTTTATGAGTAGGAATAAGATATGCATTTTGATTTCTTTCAAAATGTCTTCATTTGCAAATTCACCTGAGGTAATAGTGATACTCTGAAAGGATGTCTATTAGCAGATACTTCTCAGGTAAGAGGTAAGAAGCAAGGCATTTTTTAATAAATTTTTTTTTTTTATTTATTTGACAGAGGGAGAGAAATCACAAGTAGAGAGGCAGGCGGGTGGAGGGTGGGGGAAGCAGGCTCCCTGCTGAGCAGAGATAGCCTGATGCCGGGCTCAATCCCAGGACCCTGAGATCATGACCTGAGTCAAAGGCAGAGGCTTAACCCACTGAGCCACCCAGGCACCCTTAATTTAAGTTTTTAAACTTTTTTTTTTTTATTGTGGTAAAATACACAAAACATAAGATTCACTACTGTAATCATTTTGAAGTATATGATTCAGTGGCATTAAGTACATTCACAATATTGGGCAAACATCACCAGTATCTAATCCAGAACTTTTTTCATTGGTGCAAAGGAAAATCTCATATCCTTTAAAAAGTCCTCCCCATTCCCTCCTCCTCCTAACATTATCTTTTCTCTGTCACTCTTCTATCCAATGTTTTAAGTGCCTGTCTATCCTGGCATGGGGAGAGATGCAGCATTGTCCGAGACAAACACGCAGATTCCTCCTATTGAACGGATACTTCCCTGCCCTGTGGCAAGGGAAGGCAGTAAAGAGAAGGGATGGAAACTGGGAGGTAAGAAGCTGATGCTCACAGAGAGTAGCACTGACCACATAAGATTGCAGTATTTGTTTTCTAGAAACACTCTTTAAAATATTCTTCCTTTAGAAAAGAAATTTTAGAAGCATAGACTTTGATGAAAAGTTTCCCATTTACTTTGAAAAAAAGACTTTGAAGTGTTTTGACCAATTATTTAGTGCCAACAGCAAAGGAAAGGGAATCAGGAACTTCTGATCTATTCCTGTATACTGGTGACTTCCTTTGTGGGTTTAGGCAAATCACTTACTGTTTGCTGTGTTACTTATTGGGGTGTTCTTCTTTCTCAGAATGAGCAAAACAGCTCAATCTTCTAAATTGGAAGGGATGTACAGAATGTACACTGTGCAATTTTCTGCAACAAGGGTAATAACCTACTTTCTGAATGACTGAGAGCCTCCGTACTTCTCAGCATGACCTTTTTGCCTGGCCTCGTTGGCCTCCATGCAGATCATGTTCAAAACAGTATCTTTTGACAAATACTGATCATAATCACAAGCCAAACGAGATTCTACACATATTTTTAACAAGGAAGAGAATGGTCACATGGCCAGGCACATAGGATCAACACCTACACACACAAATATACACATTTTCTTCAGATTTTTCAGCTCAGTCCCAACTATCAATAAATATCAAGTACCTCTGACAAAGTAAGTCCCACAGATGTTTCTTCCCCTGGGTAATTTATTCCCATAGCTTCTCCTTACACTCTCATATACTCATATTTCTAGCTTGTCACAGACTCTTCCCAGGGAAATATGGCAATAAAATGAAAAATTTTAATGCTAAGTTAAAACTGACTGACACTTTGATCTTGGCTATCTGCTTTTGGTATTTATCCTAAAAATACAATATTGAACACTAGCAGAAAAAATAGATAAAAAATTTTTATTATACCATATTTTAATTTGAAAAAAAAAGA
The DNA here is from genome assembly GCA_004024625.1 of Mellivora capensis. Classification (NCBI taxonomy): domain Eukaryota; kingdom Metazoa; phylum Chordata; class Mammalia; order Carnivora; family Mustelidae; genus Mellivora; species Mellivora capensis. The sequence continues at coordinate 69,826 of PISX010002596.1, read as the reverse complement.
ATAGCTTAATACCATAATAACTTTCATATATCGATACAATTGATGATATGTACATTGACATAATTTTAAAACCCTGATAAAGTAGAGTCTATACATACTAATATGGAAAGATCACCATACTCTATTATTATGGAGATAATTTTTTTAAATCATCGATTATTGAACACCTACTATATTCCAGTATTTTTCTAAGTACTCTAAGTACTAAGATATAGTAGAAAACAAAACAAAGTTTCTATTTTCTGAGAGGAATACATAGACAATAAACAAAAAATATGTTAGCTGGTAGTAAGTGCTTTGGAGAATCATAAAGAGCTTAAGGAAAATGGGGGAAAAGGTAGCAATGTATAAGCCAAGGTAAGTTAGGTTATGCTGTGGTAAAAAAACAAAAACAAAAACTTCAATACATACCATTTATTGCTCACACCGTAGTACAGTGACTTTCATTTGGAGAGGTGTAGCTCTAAGTAGTAATCACTCAGGGATCGATGATAATGGGGTCTCTAGAAAGTTGTCAACACAGGATAGAGGGACAATGGAGGATCACACACAGTCACGTCATTTCTATTTACATTCTATTTACCTTGCCTAACTCCAACGCGGGAAGGAAATTCAATCTCCTAACCCCACCCTATGCCAGAATGGACAGGCAGATCCAAAGCATGGGTGAGCAGGGCTAATGTCTACACAGGTTTATGGAGCTATTAATCAAGTCCTCCCTGATGAGGTGACATTAGAGCAGGGATATGAAGGCAATGAGAGAATTAGCTTTGTGGACATCTGAGGGAAAAACATTCTGGACAAATGAAACAGCAGAGCATAGATTTGAGGGAATTATGCCTGGGATATATGAAGATAGCAAGGAGGCTAGGCTGATTGAGGAAATGTGTGTGGGGGTGGGGGCGGTGGTAATACTGATATTAAGATAATGCCACAGAAGTAGCAGAGATCCTAGCCCCACGGAGCATTATGGACTCCTAAGAGTCTATAGAATTTGGCTCTAAGGTTGAGTGAGATGGGCTAACAGCATGAGAATGACAATGTGTCTTGTTTTCAAAAGATCTTCTGTTTGCTTTGAGAAGAATAACCTAGAAGCAGGAGGCAAATTTGAAGCAGGGAGACAAATTAGGTGATTACAATAATTCACAGGAAATGACAGTGGACTGAGATAAGGTGATGGCACAAGAGGATTAGAGGTGGTCAGATTCTGCATATACTGGAAGGTATCATGCACAATGGGGAAAGGGGGAAAGATAATAAATAGTATACACAGAATGATACCATTTGTGTAAAAGAGGGGAAAATAGAAGAGTTTGTAGTTACTTCTGGGCGATGGCTGGCACTGAAAAGAAATATTTACTTTTATTTTATATTGTTCTATATATATTTTTGCAATTAGCATTCATAACTTTAAATAACCAATGATAAACAAGCTAGAAATGTGGCCCTTGAGTGTTCACACTTGCAAAAACAAATGACTTCAAAAATACTATAAGCAATAGGTTAGAATATTAAAGGAATATATCCAAATTACATACACACAAATTTTTCAGTAAGAGAAGAGTACATTCAGGTTTGAAGAAATGTATCACAAATTATCTAATTGGATCCTCTCAATAACTCACAAATAGCTATCTGAAATGTATTCATCAGGACACTGATGCATTCATTCAACAGACTATTATTGGGTACTTACTGTATGTCAGTAATTACATTAGATACTGAAGGGAAAATCAGATGAAAGAAGCACAAAACAAATGTAGCTAGCTCAATGTTAGTGAGTATGGTGCAAGGTATCACTGCTTTAAAAGATACAAAAAAGAACACTGTTCAATCACAGGAACAAGACTAGAAGTAACAACTCAGAAACAACTGGCATACTATATTCAGCACTGCAAATTCTTACTAGACTGCTGTGAACAGTTTGGGGCTCTAAACTACAGACAGATATGAAATCTTGGAGACTTTTCACGGGAGAACCATAAAGACAACTAAAGGATTAGGAAGTAATGTTTATGAGAAAAGGCCACAGAAATGGGATTATTTAGCTTGCAAAGAGGATGTGAATGGTGACTGAATACTGACCTTTAGGGTAACCAACAGTTTTAAAGATGCTGACTAACTCTTCTCTACCTCAACTGGGAAGAGAAAATGAGGAAATGGTTTGAAGGTGCCATGGCAAGTTAGAGCAGAGTGAAGGTTGTCAGACCCTGGTATGAAGGCATGACATTTCCTTCTCAGGGGGCTTGGTATTTAGGAATAAGATCAATTTTCATCTGCCTAAATGACTCCCCAAATCCCCTTCATCCTTCTGATTCTCTCCCTGGAGAAAGGGATTCCTTAACCTGGCTTAGCTATCCATTCCTATGCCAAATAGCCTTCAAGGTCAGGAAGCTCTCTAATATAATTCACCTAAATAGATCCGGCTTCAACTTGAATCCATTTCCTCTTGCTCCGGCCTCAGTAGAGAGAAAGAAACATTTGTCATGAAGTTCCATTTCAGAACATTTCAAATAATTCAAGACAGCAATTTTGTGCTCTAGCCTTCCTTTCTCCATGCTAAATGATTTCAATTCCTTCAATATGTCACAAATTGTGCCCACCTTTTAATCTAGCTCATTACAGCATCAATCTCAGCACCTCAAGTTACAGTAGTGAACTGAAGAGAAATTCTTCTGGAACCTCTCTGTTTTTCACATTTCTTCTATGCAAAGGAACAAGCTCTGATTAAGGACCAGCATCTCTAGTCCCATACAATATCAAGATATGCAAAAGGGCACAATGTTGTATGCTTTGAAGTTGAATGATCTGTTCAGCTGAAAATAAACTTCCATGATCCACATCCCTAGGAGGTCAGCCTTTGTACTGAACTGTCTATTCTAACTTCCTAAAACTTAAAGGTTTGTGGTTCTTGGGTATATTAGTCAAAAACACTTTTTTGCAGCAAATGCCAAAAACTCAATTCAAACTCACTTAGAACAAGAAGGGTATTGATATAACCAATCCACAGAGGCAGGGGTGCAGCTGAGTCTCAACAATTAGAACACAAAATCAAATACAGCCAGGACTTTTTCCTCTTAGTCTCATGACTCTGCTCCTCTCTGCAATTCAGCTTCAATCTTTTCTCCCAATAACCAACTTCAGGAGATTTAAACTCTTAAATGTCAGTTAAATTTGCCCCTTCCACTCTGTTCTTAACTCAACAACCACCAACCTGTTCCTAATTATATCTTACCAAGATTAATGCAAGACTCCCCCATCCTCATCCTCTTTTCTTATAACTCACTTTAAATTGTGTCATGTCACTTCTCTGGTTATAAGCCCCCCAAAGATCTTATTCTTTTCCCAAAGAATAAAAATCCAAATGCTTAAAAAGTTCAAGAACTTTTGTGACTCCTCTCCTGGGTATTTACTCAAAGAAATGAAAACAGTAATTTGAAAGGATATATGTACTTCTGTATTTATTGGAGGATTACTTATAATTGCCAAGATATGGAACCAACCCAGGTTTCCATCTATAGATGAATGGATAAAAATGGCATATGGTGTGTGTGTGTGTGTGTGTGTGTGTGTGTATTTATTCATGTAATGGAATATTACTCAGCCATAAAAAAGAATAAAAATCTTGCTATTTGCAACAACATGGTTAGACCTGAAAGATAGTAATAATAAGTGAAATAAGTCAGTCAGAGAAAGACAAATACCATATTATTTCACTCATAAGTGGAATTTAATAAATAAAACTAATGAACAAACAGACAAACCAAAAACAGACTCTTAAATACAGAGAACAAACTGTGGTGGTTGCCAGAGGGAGGTCGGCAGGGGTATGGGTGAAAGAGGTGAAGGGGATTAAAAGTACACTTTCTTGAGAGAACTGAGACGTCTATAGAATTGCTGTATCACTATATTGTACACCTGAAACTAATATAGCACTGTATATTAACCATATTTCAATTAAAAAAATAGAACCACACTGAAAAAGAAAAAGATCTTTAATGATCAGCATACTTTGGATTTTTCTAGCTTCAATCTCTCCTTACAATTTAACTATAACTACTTGCATTTTCCTGGTCCTGCCAAAAATGCCCAAGACTATCTCTGCTAGCACTTCAGTCTGGATGCTCCTCTCTGTTTTGTCTACCAGGTGATTTATTTTGATCATCTTTGGAGATGCAACTCAAATTGGATATCTTGTCTTTAATGTCTCCAGAGTTAATCCCTCCCATGGAAGAGGAAAGGGATGGTGTTACAATGTAATAACCACTATTTATTTCATTATTCCCCTTATTTTGCCTGCTAAGGTATGAACTCTCTACGGGGACAGAGTTGATGTCCTTCTCATCCTCATGCCCCACCCCATTGCTTATAAGCTGTGTGATCTCAGTGTCTTCACTTCTAAATGGGATGACGATAACAGTATTTACTCCAAAGAACTAAACGATCAAGATATATCAAGTACTTAAAATATAAAATGCCTGGCATGGGGAGTACCCAATTAATGTCAGCTATCGTTGTTATTATCGTTATTTGTTGTATTTCTACCACTGTGCTTCCTTCACCATAATATTCAATAAATATTGGATGAATCAAGAGATGATTAGTCCAGTGTAGGAAGGAACAAAGAAATGAATGTATCTGGTGGCATCTGGATCTCCAATAACTCTACTTCTTAAGCTTTGTACTTTCCCCTGAAGCCTTTAAGTACTAGTTGGGACGAGGTGGTAAACAACCTCTGCTGGTTAACAAAAAGGTACGGAGTATCTTTGACGGTAACAGACAGAAACTCAATGATGTGTGAAAACAGAGTTGGTGATGCCATGTGGGCTGACACTGGCCTGAAACCAAGCCCGTCAATTTCAGCTGCACTGGCTGACAGCAGAGCTCAGGTTGCTCATAGCAGGACCCTGTGCAGGGTTGATGCCTTTATCTCCCTTCAGAGAATCTCCTCTTTGTTAGGGTCAAGACTTAATGGAAAGGAAAACTGACATTTGGAGGACTACAGAGGCTAGACAATCACATCCCCTTTCCTCACAAGTGTTCCCCATTCCATTTCAACAGCACTGGGGGAAGAAGAACATTACTCTTTTTGATTAAGTATATACTAGTCTTCCTGTACTACAGGCTTCAAATGGGCTGCATAACTGAATCTTCATACTATTCCTAGGAGATGTCTTATCATTCTCAAATTACAAACCAAGTATAGTAATAAGCCAAAACCGATGTCCTTTCCACTTTATTGTGTTTCTTCTCTGAAATCTTTCAAGAGAACAAAGGAAGAAATTAGAAAATACAGATGGAATTCATCTTGTGTGTTTATCCTCTTTTGGAATCAGAGAGATGGACTATGAAAACATCTAAGAATGCCTTTGGAAAGAGGTAAATAAAAGAGGGAAAAAGACAAAAAGAGAGAAGCTTGGTAGTACTTGCCAACAAAGAGCAATAAAATGCAGCCTTGAGAATAAAGGTGATGTCACTTGAACTCTGATTATTCCTATTTTTCATGCCTTTCTGTTGATCTTCCACATAATACAAACCATAGATTTTAAAGTCAGGTATTTTATTCTCACCTCTGCCAATGGCTGTATGAATTTGGGCAACGGTATGTGTGTAAAAAAAAGACAGAAAAAGAAAATGTCTGTGTGTACATAGTTCCGCCCTTCCCTCATAAATTTTCAAGGTCTATCCATTTCAACACTGAGAAGAGAGGAAATAGCAATATACATATGTTGTAAATCTTGTGCCTTGTATACTGGAAAATATCTGTAAGAAAATCTAATCTCATGTCCTCATTTTCAGAGGCAAAGTACTTAGAAAACAAATATCACCAGTCTAAACGTGTCTATGCTTTGTCTTCTCCCATAAAAAGAATTTCCAAAATCTTTGCTTTCCTCCTAAACATGATTAGAAATAAAGAATTCAACCGTATATAGCACAATTCTTTAATTTATATACATTCATAGATATTGTATAAGAACAACCTTTAAGAAGTGAAATGGTAGGTGAGAACACAATCCCTTCCCATTGCTGTTGTCACTAATAAGGAGAACCACCCCAGCTTGTAACAAACTCGTAATGGCAGATATATCTCTGAAAGGGTTGAATGCCTCGGGCACAAAATGAGAAACAAGATGAGGCTTTGACCTATTTCTCTCTGACAATCTTTTAGTAATGTATTACTGGTGGTGGTCTACCAACCACTGTGCCAATATTTGGCTCATGTTCCTAGCTGACCGCTTAAGCAGGAACCTGAAACAGATATTTCTGTGCTGAAACCTGTTATTCTAGTAGGCTATAGCTTCTTTACTTTTTACTTTTCTTGAACTGCCATAGTCATTATGGGAAAATAATAACCATGATATAATGCTTTTTCTCAGCAGAGTGCTTGCTTTAGTCACAGAAATGACTGACTTATCGAAATTTCTCCCTGATCTTAAAACTGCCGAGCAAATGCTACCAGCCAAACCTCTAAAAAGCTCTCAAGAAGAGTGGAAAATGTTGGTGTTTAACCAACATAAGTCTCTAGAAATTATTTTAAAATTTTCACAAACTATTTACTTTGGTTCCAGCCAAATACGGAAAAAAAAAAAAATTAAACTCATTGTAAGTGGATTTCTTGATTTTTTTTCCTCCTTCTTCTCTTTAAGTGCTGTTTTAGGAAAAAAATAAACACTGGTTTGAAAATAAGGTGATCAGGGTTTCAGTCACAGCTGTGCCCAGAGCCAGTTTTGTGCCTTAGGAAAAGCAGTTAATCTTTTTGTTCACAAAATGAAAGGCACTTCAACCAGACGGCATCTGAAGTTATTCCAACTATAGTCATTCCACTCTCAAACTGGATTATCGGGTTTTTTTGAGAACCAAATTGTAATTTGATCTTGAGGAATCCTTTAAAATTTAGACATTCACCACCACCGTCACCCTTCCCAAAAAAGCCAAATGGTAACATAGTTCGGGTGTTACCTAATTACTCCTTGAATTCCTTTCAAAATAGCTGTTGTCTGTATAATAAAGGCACAGAAATGGGCAGGGGGAAAAGAGAGAAAAATTAGATTATTTAAAAAAAAATAGGTGGTGTGAGAGTTCCTCCCTCATCAGATACAAGGGTGATAACTGATTTGGGTGATATTGATTAAGGTTGATACTGATCAGAGATTAACCCTACCATTCTTTTTTTTTTTTTTTTTTAAGATTTTTATTTATTTATTTGACAGACAGAGATTACAAGTAGGCAAGAGAGGCAGGCAGGGAGAGAGAGGGGGATGCAGGCTCTCTGCAGAGCAGAGAGCCCGATGTGGGGCTCGATCCCAGGACCCTGGGATCATGACCTGAGCCGAAAGCAGAGGCTTTAACCCACTGAGCCACCCAGGCGCCCTAACCCTACCATTCTAAGAGAACATGTTGGAAATGTGCTTTTGGAGACCTGATGGGATACTGAGTGATGGCACAGGCTAATGAGGTTCTCTGTCATAACCCGTTTAGTCTAACTACTGAATACAAAAGTAAAATCTTCAGCCCAGGCAGCAGGGGAATAAAGCAACAGACTTAGTCTGGCATCTCTGATGGTTTGCCCATGGCCCATCCATGACCACCATGGGGAGTTGTCAAATCTCATGCAGAGGCAGACATGGCCCTTGCAAAAGGAAGGCATCAGTGAGACCCCACAAAGGAAGCAGAGCCGCACCTACTTAAGTCTTCTCCCCAGGCCTGTTCTGTTTCTTGGCTTTGTGTTTTGTTTTTCATTACTTACCGCCACAGAAAAGCCTTAAGATTTACCGACTTTGCTTCTGATCAATTTATTTTTTCTTTAGAAAATCCACTCTCTCCCCTAAACTTTATTTTATAGCCCTTTCCTCAGATTCCCTTAATCCTTCAATAACATCTCACTCTCAACCACATAAACAAAACTGCATTTCATTTTTCATGCTCTCCTTATAAATGAGCAGATTCAAACTTAGACCTGAAAAGTAAGTTTCTGTTCTTTACTCTCATTAGACCTACATGCTTTGCAAAGTCTCCCCAAATTCTGATTTCATAGAACAAGGCAATGCAGTCTTGAGATGCAGGTCTTCAGAACAAGTGGTGTTAAAACCCATCTCTGCCATAATAGCCTTGGGATGATGAGGAAGTTCACCCCGCCTCTACAACTCTGTTTAATCACCTCTAAAAGTGAAAGACAAACCCCTGTTTTGGAGGGCTTAATGAATATTTAATTTGATAACACATGGACTGAACATAGTTCCTTACACATGGTAAATATGTTTAAAAATACCTAATTTTTATGATGTTACTACTGTTAATTATTATGTAATTATGAAATTATTATGTAATTAAATAAGCCAATAAATATGAATCAAATGGTGCCAAAAAAAATAAGGTATGGCTATTGCCCTCAATTAATTTACTGTCAAGAAATGATACTATAGGGGCACCCCCACATCCAGCCCCACATCAGGCTCCCTGCTAGGTGGGAAGCCTGCTTCTCCCTCTCCCACTCCCCCTGCTTGTGTTCCCTCTCTCATTGTGTCTCCCTGTCAAATAAATAAATAAATCTTAAAAAAGAAGAAGAAGAAGAAGAAGAAGAAGAAGAAGAAGAAGAAGGAGAAGAAGAAGAAGGAGGAGAAGAAGAAGGAGAAGAGGAAGAAGAAGAAGAAGGAGGAGGAGGAGGAGAAGGAGAAGAAGAAATGACACTATAGGGGAGGAAAAGTAATTTTCCCTCTACCCTTTCAGGTTTTTGGCTGACTCCCCTATAAATAAAAGACAGATTAAGGAGAAAGAAAAAAAACCTCCTGTATACAGCAGAGATAACCAGGAAAACTGAGTAACTCCCCCAAATGTCCCAATCCACCAGTTTAAAGCCATCTCCAGCTAAAAATACAAGATGTTAAATGAAGAGATGTCAGAAGAGATGGGAAAGTTACCAGGAAAAGCACAGTGAACAAAGACAAGTTTGTTATGCAGATTTAAGTCAGTGGGTTTCTCCACTGATAAGAGCTTCTAGAGATTTAAATCATCCTCCTGTCCAATGTATAGAGGGAGAGACACTCTTATAAATGGAAATTTCCCTTTTAAATGTAAATTTCTCCTTACTAGAGGGTGGTTTTCAGAGTTTTTCCTTGTCTGTTTTTTAAAAACAACCAGGCTTTATAAGATAATCTTTAGGCCAAAAAGACATATTTGGGGGGCAAATTCTGATCCCCTTCCATACAATTTCAAAGGTTAAAATTTAGGGGTGTCTGGGTGGCTCAGTCCCTTAAGCATCCTACTCTTCATTTCGGCTCAGGTCATGATCTTAGGGTCATGAGATGGAGCCCTAGAGCCTGCTCTGTACCAGGCATTCAGCCTGTTTAAGATTCTCTCCCCTTCCCTTTGTCCCTCAGCCCCACACACTCTTTTAAAAAAAAAAAAAAGAAAAGAAAAAGAATTTTAAAAAAAAAAGTTAAAATTTGTTTGCCTACTTACATTGCTGGATGGAGTTAATTTGAGCAAGAATAAACTGTTTTTGTAGATTCCAAACAATTATCTACCACCAAGAATAATGTCTAATAATAGTAAGTGCTCAATAAATATTTGAATAGATGAATAAATGTCTCTCTCTAAAAACTTTCTCTCGAGTAAGAAGAGATTGGAACACTTCCACATTTACTCTCTCACGAGCCATCTGCCTGGACCAAATCCCACAAGCCTGCCAGGACTTTCTCATCAGCAACTCCATTTCCTATCCTCTATCTATTCCCATGTGCTCCCAAACTGCTGCAAGTGCAACTCTCAAGTCAGGAAACCATTATCTCCTCTGTCTGCTCACTTTGGTCTCATCAGGAGACTGGGGTGATTATATGTGCTTGAAGTACAGCATCCTGGTCATGAAAGAGGTAATGGTAACTCTGTCCTCTGGACAAAATTGCCCTGATTAGCCCTCTCAAATCCAATCACAAATGCCCATTTTGAAAGGACCATTAGAGGGTGGGGGGAGAGGGGGAGAGAGAGAGAGAGAGAATGCTAAGTATCATGTAGTATTCTGGGCTAAATCCTGGAAGAGAAAAGGGATTTCAGCAGAAAATCTGGTCAAATCCCAACAAAGTCTACGATTGAGTCAATAATATCATATCCGTGTTCATTTGGACAACTGTTGGGCATATGATGACAGCCCTACAGTCCGAGCCATACAGGTGGTGACCCGGAGGGTGGGAGAGCATAGAATAGGGGATGATTTTCGTAACAGCAAACACAGGTAGTGCTTACATAGATAGTGCTCAAAGTGCCCTTTCTACATTAAATCTCTGAATCCTCCCAATCATTTATGAGGTCGGAACTACTGTTAAACCCATTCTGTAAAAAAGGAAAGGGAGGCTCAAAAAGTTTGCTCAAAAAGTCAGCAAACGAGGGGCGCCTGGGTGGCTCAGTGGGTTAAGCCTCTGCCTTCAGCTCAGGTCATGATCTCAGGTCCTGGGATCGAGCCCCACATCGGGCTCTCTGCTCAGTGGGGAGCCTGCTTTCTCCTCTCTCTCTGCCTTCCTCTCTGTCTACTTGTGATCTCTGTCAAATAAATAAACAAAATCTTAAAAAAAAAAAAAAGTCAGCAAACGAAGAAGATACAAAGCTAGTCTTAGGAACCTTGGCAGTTTAGCTCCCAACCCTGTGCAGTTAACAGAAACCATCCTACAGCTATGAAAAGATACAGTAAAAAGTAAAAAGAGGCTGAAAGCATGATTATGAAAGATGAATTAGAAATAATAATAGAAAGTGGAATGAATAATGCACATTAAAAAGAAGGAGCAAAAATAGAGATGACTTGGGTTTTGATGCCAGCTCTACCACTAACTAGCTGTGATAACGAGCAATCACTTACATTTTGTGAGCTTCAGTTTTCTTATCTTTAGAAGATAATGGTGATTATAGTACAAATAGCAGATGATTAGACAAAAAAGAAATAGGAAAATATAAACCATCAGCCATTTCTGCCAAAATGGGCTGATGTGGGAGCAACATCAACATGGGTATTTCACTGATTAATGTAGTCAGAAAGTTCAGTAATTCAATGATTTAAAAATAAGAATAAGCCATCTAGCATGTTATAGTAGCATAAAAATAAACCAATCGTTGTAATTAAATAGTTAACGTAACTTAATGCCATAATAATTCACTGAGTGAAAAACTTTGAACTGCTTTTGCAAGGCAGACAATCAAAGCTGGTGAAATAAAGATAAATAATCTATGTTTTCTGCCCTCAGTATTTGGAAATGCTTATAGTTGGGGTGATGTAGACTTAAAAGATAATTACCAAAGAAAGGTGATAAGGACTATGATTTAGAAGGGACTAAGGAGGAAGGGTCATCTAATCCAGACAATAGAAAAAATGTTTGGACCATGAGGAACATTTTTCTCAGGCAGAGAAGAGAAGAACATTCTAGGAAAAGAGAATTTTGTATTCACAGAAAAGACTGGGAAATAACAAAGAATTCTGAGAGGTCTGTGCATCAGCTGTATGGAAGGAAATTGGAATGAGTCAGGGTAAGGCCATCTATAAATTGAGCATGATTATCAAAGACCGAGAAAGGGAATCAGACAAGATCTGGAAGGAGAAAACTACTTCGATTAGATTTGATTTTGAGGAACGGCATTAACTATACTACTGTACAATGACCTAATCAGGTCACATCTGGTACATTAGGCTCAGTTTATAAATGTCCCATTTTGAGAAAAATATTGACAAATGGAAGCACTGCAGAGAGGCTACTGAGGTGGCAAATGAGCTGAACACTCGCTTAAACTATTACAAGAGAATGTATTTAACTAATTTCTGCCATGTAGTGTATAGTCTATCCCTAACCATAGATGTGAAACCTACCCCCAAATAATTTCACCTAAATCCCATGGTAAGGTATCTTCATTTCTAAGCAGGGAAGCTTTATTTTTGTAAGGGAGAACGCAGAATGTTGAGGTGCATGCACATGTGTGAGAGAAGGAAGAAAGCATTGAAGAAGAATTGAGGGGAGAACAACATCTTTATACCCCAGTCCTTTGGATTAAGCATAAATCTGGGAAAAAGGGAAGAAATAGATAGAACTATTGAGGGAACTTTATGACATGACAGAGAGCTGCTTCTGGCATCTGAAGGTAATTTAAAACACAAAGAAGAAGGGATGCCCCTTCCTCTTCTTGATATGGTGCCCTGCTTTGGTTTTTTTGTTTCGTTTTGTTTTTTAAGTTTTGGAAACCTTGGACTTTTCATGGTGGGCAGTGATAAAAGATATGGTCAAGTGGAAGTTAAGCAGGGCTGAAGCACATGATTATACTGCTAAAGCCTTGACAATTCCTTTGAGAATCTCCAGACGGAACAAAGGGCAATTTGAGAATGAGGAACAAAGTACCATGACATCACAGATGAAAATTATCAAGCCAATAGACAATTGGCTACCAAGTGAATGTGGTTCACCCTAAAAGAGGGTAGACTAAAACTGCAGTGATTAAATCCTATCATAAAGAATGAAATACTAGAGAAGTGGGCCAGGAACAATGGACAAAAATAATAGGGAATTAAAATTTTTAATGAGATCCAGTTACTAGGTATTTATAAGTAAAATCTCAAACAGTTTGAGCTTTACATGGGTTTTAAGCACTCTGAAATTAAGCACAACTGTTCCCTACAAGGTGGAAGAAGATGGCAGACATAGATGAGAAAAGTTCCAAGTTCCACTGTGTGATTTTCAATTAAAGTCAATTGAGGTTGAAAAATAACTGTCATGAGGCAAAAATAAGCCAGAAAATTTTAAACTAAAAGTTAATGTAGAAAATCACTTTAGGAAGCCATGATATCTCCCGGTAGCACAAAGAGCAAGTTCTAAAAGTCTGACAAGTAATCCATCCTATGGCCAAGAAAATGGTAACTTTATAGACATAGCTAAGCAACACTGCATTTTTTTTAACTTTTAATTTTTTATTAACATATAATGTATTGTTAGCCCCAGGGGTACAGGTCTGTGAATCTCCAGTTTTACACACTTCACAGCACTCACCATAGCACATACCTTCCCCAATGTCATAACCCAAACACCCTCTCCCTACTCCTCTTCCCCCAGCAACCCTCAGTTTGTGAGATTAACAGTCTCTTATGGTTTGTCTCCCTCCCAATCCCATCCTGTTTCATTTATTCCTTTCCTACCCTCCAAACCTCCCACGTTGCCTCTCAACTTCCTCATATCAGGGAGATCATATGATAATTGTCTTTCTCTGATTGACTTATTTGCATTTATTTTTACACAAATACACATACATGAACACACATATACACAGATGCACAATTCTCTGGGCTCCAAGCCCATGGAGCTTCTTTGCTGCACAATTTTCTTAATTCCTAAGACTATAAATCTTTCACACATACACTAACTGCATTTACAAAATATTTCCTTTTGTTCCTGTAGGGTGAGTAGAATTAAGCATAACCCTGTCTTCACATGGCCTCGATAACCCTGCTATCAGGACTCAGAATTTTAGACTCAAGGGTTAGGCTAGTTGACAACAAGATAGGTAGGGATGTGGGCAAAATAGGATAAGGTGTGTGTTCCCATATAGCGAGTTGCTAGCGACAGCACTTGACATGGATATGCAATAGTTCGCTAGCATCTGAGACCGCAGGTCTCAGAAACTGGTGCTACTAGTCCCTCAGGATGCTCACTACACATTTAAATAACCCCCATAAAGCATCTAAATCCTTGTTTCAAACCTGGAGACTCATGTGGATACCTTGGGGCTTCTGGCATGCAGAGCATGTGAGTGTGTCAGAGTCAGTCCATACATTAAATATTAGTAGAGCATATTTCTCCAATGTCCACATTTTAAAAAGAGCTACATCCTTACAGAGCAAATACAACCTTTTGGAAACCACTGCTCTCCAAAGCTTTTTGCTTCTCTGCTGACTAAAATTCATGTAAATGCATTCTTCCTGTATTTGTTGGTTTATGCTGTATAGACATATAAAGCAATACCGTTAACTATATTATAAAGAATGCACAAAAATATATATTAAATAAAAAGTAAGTAAATATTAAATGAACAGTAGTTGTAAATACTTGATTTTGTTATGTTTGTTAATGATACAATATTAACAGTGCTACAGATAAGGATACAAAGTCGGTAGAAAATTAATGGTAAAAAAAAGTGCCCCAATAAATATAATAACTTCACAGTTCCTGGTATCTAATTATAAAGTCTGTCATAGCTTAAAAGGAAATGTTCTCAGAGAGTTTGCACACCAATGAAAGAAGTACATTGTTGGCCATCTTTCATTCCCATCCATGGATATTCAAAGGTTTCAAGTTTTAATTGGGCTGATAAAGCTCTTTACACATACTCATGAAAAATTAATACATCCAAATTATACAAATGTGTTACATTTTTTCTATTTTTAATAAATTGATTTAAAATTTATTAGAACTTCAGTAGTTTTTAAGATTTTAAAAATTTCTTTACAACTTTTTACTGTGTAATAGGAGAGTTGTTGTTTTTTTTAATAGGAGACTCACTTGGATACTGTTTAATAACAAAATCCAAACAATTCCAAGCATCTTTTTTCAAAATACTCTCTCCATAGCACATGTATTTTAAAAAATCCTTTCTCATCATTACCTTAAAGGGAAATGCCACATAGGTACTGATACTTATAACTGTTAATGTAGCATTCTCACAAGCCGTTAGTCATCACAGGAAGCTTACTAAGTTTGGGATTCTCCTCTTTTATAAAAGAAAAATGCAGAACTGATATTTAAGTCTGTGAATGCTTTTAAATATTATCCGAGCCCAGCTAGGTGCCATCAACATCTATTGTCTATAGTAAGAGAGTGTCACCAAATGTTAGCTGAGCACTGAGACTTGGAGCGGATGTTCACATTTCTCAGCCTCCCTTGCAGTTGCGTAGGGACCTGGGAATCGATTCTGGCAAACGGGAGGTGAGATTCAGTAAAACAGGACACCACCTGATTGTACCTCAGATCCCCTTTCCTTGATGGCTAGAAGGTGGATTTGAATTGCCTTTAACTCTGCAAATAAAGAAGAACCCCTTGAAGTGAGAGAGGAACAGGACAGAATGAATCCCAGTCTTCAACCAACACTGACCTGGCACTCTAGCCCTGAATTGCATAATTTAGATTATTCTACGAGAAAGAGACAAACAGAAATGAGAGTTCTGGCATATTCTTTCTGTCCCACAGTGGATCATCTGAAGCAAAACTGTACTTCGGAGAACCCTGCTTCAGATGAGCAACTGGTTAAAAATAAAAGTCCAGAAAGTTCATCCACGGAAGAATCTAAGGATCTTTACGTTCTACTCTTTCTTTTACTTTGTTTTTCTGGTTTATTTTGCCTCAAAACTTAATTCCAAATAATTTAATTTGTTTAAACACAGCTTTGTATAGTTTAAGAACATACACAGCTTCTACTAAAATGCTACATTGGGACTATCTCATTCATATATTATTTAAAGAGTGACTCACTTAATACTCTAAATATTTGTTTAAATATACTCTGTGCATTCACTTTACCTTTCTTTTCACATTTATTATTCCTTTCTTTGTCCGGTTGTATCCATTTCTGAAAATATATCATTTGCCATCCTCCAATATGTTTACTTTTTTCTTCTACTTTTAATACTAATATTGCTGTTATGAGCTTATTTTTCTCCCTAATGTGCCTTCTTCATAAGCTTTCTGTGACTGGTGTTTGACTTTGAGAAAATTTCTGAACTTTCTATAAATATTTATCAGATAGCTCTGAGAAAGCCTTATGCTCACTTTTAAATTTAAACTAATGCTGATCCTCAACATAATTAGTCCTCAGACCTACCTGACCTCCAAATGTGTGCACAAGTGGAGAACCTAATACCTACATATATCAAGGATGGTACAGCACAGGACACATTCCCTGGGTCTAAGTCCTTGCTCTATCATGTACTTGCTGAATAAACCTGAGCCAATTGCTTTGTCTTTCTATGCATCTCTTTCCTGGGAAATAAAATGAGAAAAATAATAATCGTGCTTCATTATAGGACTGCTGTGAAGATTAAATCACATCAAGTACTTAGAGCAGTATCTGGCATAGAGCAAGTGCCATACTGCTGTTACTTCGATGAACTATCTCATTAGACTTCTCCCAGCTAGCCAGACAACTTTGAAAATCTAGCATTTATGGCTTGATAGAAAGGTATAAGCAGCACAGAAGTTCTGGAGATGCTAGCAACCAAGACATGCCCAAGTGAGAGAGGAATTTTTACGAGTAGACATCTATTTTCTATACAGAGACTGTATAGTCCACAAAGCCAAAAAAAAATATTTACTATCCCACCCTTTACAAAATAAATTTGCCAACTCTACTCCAGGTCACAGTTCACAGTTTTTTGTTTTGTTTTTGTTTTTTTTTAAATTCAAAGATAACAAAGACAGCTGAGTCTCTATGTGACTGGAAAGAATAGCTGTCTATCACACTTGCACACATTCAGAACACCTTTCTGGTCTCAGGGATGGGGGTGTTCATCCTGGTCTACCTTTCTAGCTGCACCATCACCATTATGAAGTTGCTCTAACTGGCTTCTCATTTCCCAGCATCTCAAAACTCTCCTGCGGTGGATACACACTTTTGACACCTTGAAGATGCTAACCTCTTGCTCACCTTGCCTGGTAGGTGGACCTGACAGATAGGAAAATAGTAAGGAAAGAAGGAGAAGAATCTAGAAGGGTGTAAAGGCAATTGCTGTTCAGGTACAATAGTGAACGGTGGTAGAGATAACCCACTTATTTTTAATGTGGGCTTCACAATTCAAAACTACTGATCAACTGTCAAGAGGCTTTGTCCCAACTTAAATCATATCACCCAAAATTATATATGGAAAAGGAGTTCAAAAGTACTGATTTTTTTTTTTTCTAAGATGGAAATGACTCCAGAGGATCTCTGACATAGCAGTCCTCAAAGTATGGTTTGAAGACCCTGGGGTACCCTGAGACCTCTTCAGTTAGGTTAAACTATTTTTATATTCATACTAAGATACTGTTTGCCTTTCTTAACTTAATTTCCTCAAAAGGACAAGGAAGTTTCCCAAAGGTTACATGACATGTAATATCACAACTCACTGAGTAGAGTTGTCTATATAACACTGTTGCTGCCTTCTTTTTTTTTTAAGATTTTATTTATTTATTAGACAGAGATCACAAGTAGGCAGAGAGGCAGGCAGAGAGAGAGGAGGAAGCAGGCTCCCCGCTGAGCAGAGAGCCCAATGAGGGGCTCAATCCCAGGACCCTGAGATCATGACCTGAGCCAAAGGCAGAGGCTTTAACCCACTGAGCCACCCAGGCGCCCCTGTTGCTGCCTTCTATTAAACCAGACACCAAAGACATTTGGAAAAGCCATTCTTCTTCATTTATTTCTGAAAAGTGTACTTTTTATGACAAGGTTTTATTTAGGAGCTCCTGGATGGTTCAGGGGGTTAAGCAGCAGCCTTAGGCTCAGGTCCTAATCTCAGGGTCGTGGGATCGAGTCCTGCATCCAGCTCCCTGCTCAGCAAGAAGTCTGTTTCTCTCTCTCCCTCTGCCTCTGCTGCTCCCCCTGCTTGTGGTCTCTCTCTCTCTCCCTCTCTCTCTGTCACATAAATAAATAACATCTTAAAAAAAGAAAATATTTTCTTTTTAGTAATATATACTGGGCCTGTTTTATTTTTAAATTATTTAATAAATAGAAATGTTTTAATTTCTCAATTTCAGTTTCTTCTCTGGTAAGCCAGCCATATGCTGATAAACAAGCTCACACACACACACACACACACACCCATATTGGTAGCATCTGCCAAGTTCCATGATGGAAGTATTCCTTCCAGAGGGATGCCTGGGTGGCTCAGTTGGTTAAGCATCTGCTTTTGGCTCAGTCCCACATCCGTCTCCTTGCTCAGCAGGAAGCCTGCTTCTCTCTCTGCCGCAGTATCCCCTGCTTATGCTCTCTCTCTCTCTCTGCCTCTCTCTCTCTCTCACAAATAAATAAATAAATAAATAAAATGTTTAAAAACAAACAAACAAACAATCATTCCCTCCATGGTTAATTTCATGCTATCAATGCTTTAACTACAAGGGTATTTAACAACTGGCTCACGACATAGACAGATTGCCACACCACCACCACCAGCAACAATAATAACAACACAGAGCTCTACAGGGCCCTGAGAACTTTGGGAGTATAAAAGGTCCTGGGACCACAATTTAATAATTGCTGTTCTAATAAAACTACTTTACAAATATGACCGTGAGAGCCAGATCCCTTTATCTGAGGTAAGTGCCTGGCCCTAGGTGAACAAAGCAATCAAATGTAGAATCTAGACTAAAACCCAGACCCCTTTGCTACTATTTCTCAAGTCTAAACTGGAAAGAAAAGGAGTATTTTCCCAGCACAGTGAAGCACCTAAACCTGATTTGATGTGAAAGATAGGGAAAGTATGGTGATGAATAGTAGAGATGAGAGAAGGGAAAAAAAGAATTTTTTATGAGAAGTCTCAAAAGCATAAAAGTCATAAGGATTTTTTTTAAAATAAAAAGATTCTAGAAATAAGCAAAATTAACAGGAAAAGTAGCTTCCTAAGACCAAAGCCTCTCAATTCCTTAAATCTCCATCCCCAGTGAAAAGAATGTTCTAACAAAGGGCATAATCCTTTCTAAAGAAACAAATCATAAGTCAAATAAACACAGGGTGTTACACAGTTCCCCTTTACTTGAAGGATGAGGGCACAACAGTCCACTCTGAAGGAGGACAATTACAGCCTGATGCCCTTAGGACACACTCTATGACACCACCACAAATCAAAGTCCATCTCCAAAGGAGAGATACTCAATCCTACCTGTAGAAGTAAGTTCTCTCATTTACTCACCGCTTCCTAAGGGGAGGGACAGAGAAACCTTGAGTCAAATCTCCTCTATCTGAATCAATTCAGGGTGTTCTCCAGATAGAGTCAGATAGGCTTTATTATGCCATAGTCCTATGAAAGCCTATAAAGTATAAGAGTAAGCTGACCTGGGGGCAGCATGCTAGTAAATCCCATATAAAATTTATAGCAATCTGTGGAACACAGTCCTAGTTCCCATTAGTAAGTCACCGTGGCTCCCTTAAAATTCCATGTGTTTCCTGATCCAGCAGGTTTCGTGGAAATGGAGAGTATGACAGACTTTCAGGAGCCAAACGAGATCTCAAACCATAGATCAAGACAACACATTGATCACAACAGCGAGTGTTCAGCAACTGCACGTTGTGTGTGAACACAGGATATTTAAAGAAATCACTGATAGCTACGACACAGCAGTCAACTAAACTGAATTTAAATTACATACCACATACATTACACACCACAGCAAAAATTATTCCTTTTCTACCCCCTCTCTAAAAGATCCAGTCTATCTTATTTTGTGTTTTGTTTTCATAATACTGATCACGGTCTGAAGTACATATTTATATTTTCTTTTTTGTTTGTTTTTTTTTTTAATCTCTTCACCCACTCACAGAATATAAACTATGAGAACAGGAGCTATATCCCTAGAAAGTACAGCAGTGCCTGCCACACGTAGGATCTTCATAAATATCCGCTGAGTGCACAAATGTATGAACCCAAGGTCAGTCTCTCCTCTATTCCATTTTTCCTTGTCTTCCGTCTTCCAAATCTCATGTGAATGTTTCTCGTTGGCAGACCCTAAACTGGAACCATATGGAGAAGGGGACTTGGGAAATGCAATTCCTTATTTCTCCCCTGCCTGAGAATGTGCTGGTGGTGAACCTAACCTGAAAACAGATGAGGGGCCACGAGAGGTTTGTACTCTGGGTCTCACCCCAGGCTCCCATCATGCTACTTCAACAAGATGGTGATAAAAAGTCTCCTAACATCTCCAGAGCTCCCATCCGACACAAATGCGAGAGCACTATTGTCCTGTAGGAAAAGCCTCTCAAAGTCTACAAGAAACAAAATGGAACAGTGAGAGTCCCCCTCCGTAGGCATTATGTAACTGAAGTGCTACTGAATTCCGTAAGAACAGAAACCAGAAGTAAAATACAGAAGGGCAGAACAAAGACGGTGGTGCTGATTTTAACCGTATTCTACTGCTTAATGAGCGTCACTCCTGATGTCAGGGCAGGCAGGAAAGGGGGCCAGTGTGATCGGCCTGCAGGTGTGTAAGCAGCTAATGGAAGTGACAGCTAAGATGACATGTAACCAGGGCGTTGAAAAATGAATTATCCATGTGGTTTAAATGGGCCAAATGATATATTGGAACACCGTGTGGTTTAACACAAAGCATGGCATTCAAGATGGAAGATTCAAATCCTAATCCTGGCTCTCGCACAGACCACTTTTCCGAAACTGAATGAGTCATTTAAACCACACCATACTGTGGTTTCTCTCTCAGTCAAATCAGTGCAGCAAAATGGATTGCCCAGTCACAGCACAGGATGTTGCAAGGAAACTAGGGTGGTGACAACAAAAGTAGCCTATTCTGAACACTGCAAGGTGCATGTGTTGCGCAAGACAACGTCTCTTACGTGTGATCGTCAAGGTAAGGCTCTTAAGAAATTAATTCGCTTTTCAAACTAAAATCCCATTTTTATAAACTGCTGCAGTGCGTTAGAAATATTGCTCTTCATTGCTTTAATGCTGAATTCCCTCTCTTCGTATGAATTTACATCACATACCGCAAACATTCAGAATTAGAGAATTCATTTTAGTTACAGCAACTGTTGCCAATAATTTGCAGTGTTTTACCATAGCCTGCAAGATCCCTTCTGGCCAGAAATATGCATCCTTGTCCCCGTCTTCACAATCTTATATTTAGCCCTTGCCAACAGGCCGTTTAGGTTGCTCCAAATCAAATAAACTCTGAAGCCCACACAGTAAGTATTAGATCATTACTGAGCAGGCGGTACACAGGCTGGAGGTACAAACAAAACTCAAGGCAAAAGGGAATCACCAGACCTGAAATCAGACACAGAGGCAATTATGGCGAAGTGGCAAAAGCGTAAGACAAGTCTTCGAAATAGCCGAAGTTAAATGCCAGCTCTGTCACTTAGGGTCTGACCTCGGTCAGTCTCGAACAGGGCTCTGGACCTCAACTATAAAATTGGAATAATAATTATGCCAGGCAGCCAGAGGAAAGAGAGTACACATTACTCAATTCAGCAAGCTCTGATTCTCTAGGTGGCCTAGGTTTAGAGCCACACTGCTTGGGGCTTAACTGCGGCTCTGACTCTAACCATCTGACCTTAGGCAAGGTACTTAACCTCTCTGTGCCTCAGTTTTCTTAATCTCAAGCAGTAAGACTGGACCCTCACACTGAGGTGAGAATGAAATGAATTAACCTCAATAAATAAAGCATGTAGAAGTCAGTGGCATGTGGTAACATTCAATAAACACTGGCTGTTACTACCATATGCCAGGCACAGAGGACCCGAAGATCAGATAAGATAACATCCACGCCCCAAAGAAGCCATAATATTTATCTTCCAAGATCTTTGTCAGATTCATGACTCCTTTAATTTTAGTTAATTTTAGTTTTGTTTTCCCATTGCTCATTCTGTTCCTTAGCCAAGGAAATTTCATAAAATCTGGGAGTTAAGTGCAAAGAGGTTCCTTGCCTGTCACTGGCAAGCTCTCTCTCCTCCAAGACATACTCATCAGTGACAGTGGTTCCCTCTGCAGCAACTGCTGTATCCCAGAGAACAGACCACCATGGGACCAAAAACAAGAGTAGTGATAGATGTACCAAAGTCAGAGCAGCTTTTATAACCTTGCTGGAAATAAGACAAGGGGTGGCAAATAAAATATATATGTTTCATTCTTTTATTGAATCTGTTCTTTACTAAAGACTCTCATGAGTGAGGAACAAAAACCAAGTTTAATGAACTCTAAATTAAAAGCACTGTGAAATGCTATTATTACAGTAGGATTCCTAATCCAGTATTTCATAGTAATGACTGTAAACCATTTGCCCTCGTTCTTAAACCTCTAGCCCTCCTACTATGCCCTGCTCTCTCAGATGTCCTTACCGGAAGCCCCATGTTTCTATGAAAGACACTAAATGGACTTCCCATTGCCAAATGTATACATTTGCTTTCGTCAGTTTCCCTCCTACCCTTTGTTTTTGTACATCATTCTTCCACAAATGGAACAAGTATCCCTCTTTCTCACAAAGACTATCCCTGGGTAAGAAATCCCATCCCCTACTCTGCTTCTCCCATATTGAATTATCGCTTTCCCTTCCCGTAGCTACACTGTCCCTTTCCACGGACTCCTTCCATTCAGCATATACACTTCATCAAGGGTTTCAAATTGTAAAATGTAAAAAAAGAAAAAGACGTTTTCCCTCAGTCCCACACACTCTTCTGACTTCAATCTACCTTTCTCATCTTTTTGAAAGCCACAGTTCTCAAAGCAGCTATCTACAAGGGACATCGCGATTTCTTCACTCCTCTTTTTCACTTTAACTCATTCAAAGAAGGCTCTCGTTCCACTGACACTGCTCGTGCTGAGATATCCAACGACCTCCATCTGTACCTCTAAGTCCAACAGACTCCTCGGTTTTTACGAGTCGTGACCGGCCAGTGGCACCTGACTTTGTGAACCACTTCCTCCTGTAAACACACACTCACCCACCCACCCACCCCACTGAACGCGCACTGTTCAGTCTGTGTCCAGCACAGTACAAACTCCTGATCTTCTACCTAGTGCTTTAGCTGTTTAACTCAGGTTTCTAAAAAAAAAGAAAGAAAGAAAGAAAGAAAGAAAGAAAGAAAGAAAGAAAGAAAGAAAAAAAATACCCCAAACCCAGGTTTCTTTGTGGGCTCCTCCTTTGCTACCCACCTCCTACACTTTGAAATTTACCAGCAGTACCCTCAAGACTCCATGCTCATCTCTCTCTCCACAGCCCCCTAAGTGATCTCACGTATATCCATGGCTTCAGTAAATCTCACCTCTAGTCCAGACTCTCAACGTGTCTGATCTTTAGATCCATAACATACTCAAAAAGTGCTGTATATCTCTACTTGAGATGTCTCACAGGCATCCTCAAAATTAGTTTTCCAAAACTAATGGAGTATCTCCATTGACGCAAGAGCTCAAACCAGTACTTGGGGAATAATCCTTAAATCTACCCTCCTACTCCTTGCATCTAATCCACTACCAAATAATTTCAACTTCCTCATTTATCAGCTCAAACATTACTTCCCAATAGACTTCCTTGTATCCAAAGATATAATTAGCTCCCTTCCCTTCCCCTAAACTATACGGTCCCATCTATAGCTTCCCTTCTCCAAGTCTATTACATAGAAATCCAAATCATCATTTCCTTCTGTTTGTATTTTACACTCGTATTAGAATTTTTAATTTTTAAAAATTAAGGGACACTACCTGTCCTCCCCACTAAGCAACTTGGGTTGCATGGACAGCTGTCCTCACGAATCTGCTCAGCTCCTATGAACTTCCCTCTGCAGATAATACCTTTCTCAATAATGCAGAATACTAGCTACCAATACCCAAAATAGAATGTATGACACTGAACAAATGCACACACACACACATACACACACACATACACACACAACCTGAACTTGGACTAATAATGAAATTTTAGTGATCCACAAATATATCTTAAGAGATTAACGTCCATGTGATTTGCACACTATGGCCTACCATTCTCCTGCTGTTCAGCAACCGGGTCAACTCCTCCATTAAGCCACTTCTCATACTTGGGCCACTCAAGCAATATTACTTGCTTCTTCTTCATACCTCACAAAGAAGCCCTTTGTTTCAATCTGAAGTTGGTTCAAGTTCCCCTTTCTAGGGCAACCTGTTCTTATTTATCATTGATTTTTCTACCATCTAGCAGATAGCCAGATACAAATATGCTTATATTATTTATCAATATAAATTGGAAAAACAGGAAAAGAGGCCACTCACTCATTAGTCTAAAAATAAAGATTTTCGTCTTATTTTTCATAAAGTTGGTAGAACATTTAAGAAATTTCCTTAAATCTCAATAAGTGAATATTAATAAGCCAAGGGCAATATCATACATTCTATGAAGGAAAAAAATACATTATTCTTTATTAGAAAATGAAAGAAAAGTGAAAATTAAAGATTAATGCTAACTAATGTGAAAAAATAAAACTGATACTTATGACTAATTTTTTAAATAAATAATAGGCCAATTCCCTTAGACTTTTTCTAAAAACACATAATGGAAAGTGTTTAAAGAAACTAAAAAAAAAATCAGGAAAACCACTGTCTTCACATACAATATTAATAGCCTAATGATGTTAAAAATAACATAGCACTGCAAAACCAGGAAAAGAACATAAAGTCTTGGGGCTCCTGGGTGGCTCAGTAAGTTAAACATCTTCCTTCGACTCAGGTCGTGATCTTGGGATCTTGGGATCAAGTTCCTTGGTGGGCTCCCTGCTCAGTGGGGAGAGTCTGCTTCTCACTTCTGAGTCTCTGCCCTCTGCCTCCTCCTGGCTGCTCACCCTCTCTGTCTCTCTGTCTCTCTGAAATAAATAAATAAAATCTTAAAAAAAAAAAAAAAGAACATAAAGTCTTAATGGAGCTGTGCCTAGTATTAAGAAATCACACAGGGAGCACCACCGTCTTCCTTTTTGTTGGGTATTTGGAGAACACTGCTAATTTTGTTGCAGGTGATCATCTATACTTACATTGGTTGAACTCCAAATGTGTATTTAGATTATACAGACAGATATATATATATATATATATATATATATATATATATATGTTAATCATGAAGAGAAAATTATGAAACAGTGTTTTTCCTCAGAGTCTGTCTGGGTGAGTAGACATAAAAATAAAGAAATAACTTAATAGATTTGTTTCTATGAATAACAAAATAATACAGAGGAAAGAGCATAATGAATGGAAAGGATGAATGGTTCAGAACTGCATAAGAAAAGTGATGACCCCTGAATAAAGCATAGAAATTTGTTTAAATGTTTTGTCTATTGTCAAAGTGATGCATTTTAATTATTGAAAAATTGGGAAGTATGGGATAAAATAGCACCTGTAATCTAATACCACCACCTAGAGTTACACATGATAAAGTTTTAGACTTTTCTCCATTATTTTCTATCTTCTTCATGTCACTGGCTAACACTTTATCTTATAACTGTTTTTTGACAGCACACGTAATAGGCACTTTAAACAACCTGGTGAACTTGAAATACTTATAAGTAAACTTGAAATCTTTTTTGTAAACATGGTTTGTATTGGAGCCTTATATTAAGCTATTTGCTATAATACACCAGACCATCCTCTCATGGCAGGATATTTATTTCTGGTTTTGAGTATCCTAGAGTTATTAGAAACACAATTCTAATAAATAGTCATCTTCATAAATCCCTGTTCTCATTGAAAATGAGAATTTGGTATAGAAATCACAAAGGAAAGAATGCTATCTTTTTTTAAAGATGAACAGAGTTTTCATTCAATGATTGACATTCAACACATGCCTGATGACAGGATGGGTGCTCTAGGCCTCTGGAAGAGAATGTACAAAAACATACAATATGGATGCATAATAGGGGTTTATAATGCATAAGCACATTGTCTTGATAATCCATAAAGATAAGTCAGGTGAGGAGAGATGGGGGATGAAGCTAAGGAAGTACATAGGAACCAGATCATGAATATGCTTTTATGCCTTGATCAGTTACTTATCTTTTATCCTGCAGGCAATGGAAATTCAATAAATGTTTGCTCAATGTAATTGATTTACTCACTGAGGAAGAGTTTGCTTCCCTAAGTAAATAAGACTAATAATGGGATATCTAGCAAGGGCTCAGGTGAAAATATTCTTTCTTCAGGAAGTATACCTTATTTTCCTAGCTGAAATTAGAGGAAGTCCTCTCCCAACCCATTCCAGACATCTAATTAGTTAATTTGCAAAAAATTATAGCCAAAAATATTTTTTGCACGCTCACACACATTGAATGTTAATGTTAAAACTTAGACAAATGCTAGTTACAAACTTTTGATTAGGGGCAGTCTTTTCTTTGGTTAGCGATCCATCAATCAGAGTTCTACCTCCTGACCCTTTGTACACAACACATCCATAACTCATAATATATGATAACCCTATTTTTTATTTCAAGATGGAGCAAGATGTTTAAAATGTGAAAAGCATTCTAAATGCAGTGAAAAAGTCTAGCCTTGAACAATTTATCACTCTTGTATTTTATGAATTTTCCCAACTTTCAAAATTTTCAATTCAATAGCAAATTTTTCTGAACAACTCATATACTAATTCTTAAAAATGCATTCTGCTTATTAGATTTTATTGTAAAAATAAATCTCATTTAAAACTCATAATTCATTAGTTTACTTAATATTGAAAGCTTTGAGTAGTCTTTTTAATTAGTGAAACTGGTGTAATCAGGTTTGGTTTATTTGCCAGCATAATCAGATTTACAACTGACTTAACAGGAAATCAGCACAAACAGAGCAAAAAGTGCTAGGTGTTAGAGAAGCAAAGTGGTTAGCTTGCAGTAGACATTCATTGGTCTGCCTTGCAAAGGGAATGAGGGGCACTGGTAAGCTATGCATGCCTCTTAAGTGGAGTTCTGTCAAGGGAGTTACTAATACGATTTCTCTTTTTTCCAAATTTCCAAAGCCCTTTGCCTGAAAATCTCATCACTATCTACCCAAATATATAATTACTTAGATACGTGATTTTTCCCCCCTGAAAAACATACATGGGTTAGCATATAGAAGTGTTCATTAAATTTGTATCTTATTGTTGGTAAAGCCAAAAAGGTTGAATGAATTCTACATGGACTTTAAAAAATATAAATAGTGTTCAAATTAACAAAGACTTCCTATGTATCCTATTAATACTTTGTGTGTGTGGGGGGGGTTTCCCACATGTACTTCAATCAATTAAACTCAACTATGCAATAAATGTGATTTTTATGATTGGGTGACTTAATATATTTTTTTAATGTAATGGTCAAAAAAGGGATAATACAGAAAATCTTCTAGGACAATTGAGACCAGAAAGCTCTGTGCTGGTTGTTCTGTCTTGGCATACTCCCACCCTACATATTCTTTATACTTCCTGCTCTTATCCCAGAAAACTATTTCAATCAGGTTATAGGACTCTGGAAGCCAGAGAGCCTTGGCCAATGGGAGGCATGACTGGAGGATGAAAAGAGACAGTGGTCAGGAAATTTTGATCCCCACTTCCATCTTATTTCAGCAGCAAAATTTTAGCACTGGCTATGTCCCTTGACAATTCTATCTCCAGTAAGCTGTCTAGTTCTCAGAGGTTATGCCACACTGGGCTCCAGAAAAACTATGTCCTCACCTTGTCCCACCAGATCATGATTATTAATGGCTTCCTTGGGGTCCTCAGAATCCATATTGGTTCTCTTAACCCTACCCACACTTGTATAAATAGTCCCTCAACCAATTTTCTTCATGATTGTAGATGAGTATCTATTCTGTTTCCTGCCAGGACCCAGGCTGATACAACCACGGAGTATCAGCCTATAAATCCTTGCATTAATTTCTGCTACTCAAAGGAACTCAAAAGTTTTTGCTTTTTTTCCCTACATGACTTATGTTGCATTTAGGTCTAGCTGAGATCCTAGAGGGAAAAAGCACTTTGGGTATTTCATACAACTTGAAAAATAATTTCACAGTACTTACCAAAAAAATTTATCATGATTCTACCCTTTGACCCAGAAATTCCACTACGTAGGCTTTACTGTTTAGTAATACTAGCATAAGTGTTTAATGATACACCTCAGGAATCACAAACTAAAGGGCCCATGAGAACCAGGCAGGTGCTCTAAATGAAGACAGCCTGCTAGGTGCAGTGCAACAGAGAAGGTAGGGACTGTGGCAAGTGGAATAGATAGCAATTTATAACTGCTGTGGTTTCAACTCTGCCAAAGCTAGTTACTGCAATTCAAGAACTAGACCCAGTGGTTATTGATCTTTAGATTTTTTTAAAAGAAGCCAAAAACCTGGATTTTCATCTAAATTCCCTTGATTTATAAATGTTGATTCAATTAAAAAAAATTTTTTAAATGACTTGGAGTCAAAACCAGATGAATCTGCTCTTAATATGCCCCTCTGAGGGCCAGTTTCTGAACGTTGATGGATGTTTAAGAATGTTATTGACTGCTTTTTTGAAACAGTAAACATTTAGAGACAAAGTAAATAGCAATCATGAGATAGATTTTACAATGCACACCTTGTAGGGAATAGTTTGTAGCAATTACAAGAACAAGGCAGTTCTAGATGTATGAACCCAAAAGGATATGCTATGTGTAGTTATTTTTGAAAGCAATATCACAATAAGATTGCCATATATATATATATATATATATATATATATGTGATTAAAGAAAAATAAGATTTAGCTAAGTTTCTGAAACTTTATTGTTCACCAAATGGCTTTGCTGAATTTCAGTTGATCATGAACTATAGCAAAAAGAAATAATACATAGTCAACAAATATTGGCTATTAAGCTATGCCAGGAACATTTCTAAGAGATATACCTGTATTAACTCAATTGAATTTCACAACAACCTTTACAAGGAAGCAGTTTTTATTTTTTCCCATTTAGCTGCTGAGAAAACTAAGGCACTAAAAGTTCAAGTAACTCACCCAAAGTCACACAGCTTGTAAGTTGTGGAGCTGGGAATCCAACTACTGGTTAAGCCAAACACATGAATTCAATAATACTGCCTAAATGTTGTCCATGAAATGCCAGAGTTACAAGAATGGTTGAATATTTTAAAAATGTTAATGCTGCTCAAGCTATTATTTATAAATTATATAAATAGAGTTATCAAAAACGCTCCAATAATATTTAATTCAAGATAAAATAGTTCTTCCTATTGGAAAACAATCAACCCAAAACAATGTTCTATATCTCTACTGTATAAGTTTTTGCCAAGGCCTAATAATTTATAGATTTACCTCTAAGCTAAAACAGTCAATAACTGTCTTTTAAATATTCAGCCAAGAAAGAAACACTTCGGTTTCTAAGACCTTTTGTGATAGATGCTGAAACCATGATTTAAGAGAAGTCAAGGTAATTTTATCTTGTCTGGAGGAAAGTAGAATTATGTAGACTTTGTAAACTCAAAGAAGAATAAAGGAGAGCAAAACATCTTGAAGACACACAAGCCTTGTAATATCTGATGCTCCTTTTGTTGTGAAGTATGACCCTAGTACACATGTCTATGAGGAGTTACACTGCTTTGGTCATATGGGCTTGGTACACAAGAGGTAGTATGTTTGAACAGGGTAGAGTGACTTCAGAATTTTCCTTCCACAAGTTTCTACACTTTGTGCCACTCCATCCAACATTAGTCAATGTGGGGCTAAATTCTGACCAGAAGAAAGATGATAACTTTGTCATTAATACTTCCAAGGAAGTGACATTTTTATGACAAAAGCATGGTCTTATAAAGGTTACATCAGTATTTTAACCTATACATTCACCAGGGATGAAATTTGGCATTTCTTTCTTTTGTGCTCAAGCACTGCTAATTCTTACCCTAATTCACTCAATCCAACATACAGAGTTTATCTGCAGTGCGTTTTCAAGTCATTGAAACAAATTACTCTTTGCTCTTGTTTTTGCTTTTGCTTTCTTAGTAAAGATAATTAGATATATTATATAGTGCTTTATATGGGACATTCCTCAAGTTGTTAAACTTGATTCCTAAAATGCCTTATACACCAGAGAAAAAGACTGTAAAAGAATATAATCCATCACCAAATTACAAATTTCTATAAGGACATGACAAATAAGGAAGGAGAGGGAACATTTCTGTACCAAATTCTGCCAAATAACCCAAATTCATTCAAGGAATAAAATGGAACAACAAAGTTAAATTGTTAACCCCTCTCTTAGTTGTTGTTGTTGTTGTTGTTGTTGTTTTTAAGATTTGATAATTTATTTGACAGAGAGATCACAAGTAGGCAGAGAGGCAGGCAGAGTGAGAGAGGGAAGCAGGCTCCCTGCTGAGAAGAGAGCCCGATGTGGGGCTCAATCCTAGGACTCTGGGATCATGACCTGAGCCGAAGGCAGAGGCTTAACCCACTGAGCCACCCAGGTACCCTCCCCTCTCTTAGTTTTAAGAGGCTACCCAGCTTCTTTCTTTATTCAACTCTCTGCCTGTCTGCCCTCATAATCATCCACTTTGGGCTACAAAACACAAGGCCATTTCCCAGAGGTAACGGTATAACAGCTCGGAAATAAATACATAAAATTATCTGTTCTAAGATCAAAGCCTGACCTACACCAAGGCCCAGAGTTGACAGATTACCACGTTATATCTGAATCAAAGTACCAGTTTAAGAAAGAAACAGAGCAAGACCAAGAAGGAGAGAGTTATCTCCCTAGTGAAGCCATATCACTCTTGCAAACCAAGATGAAAGTTAACACATATGCGAGACTAAAATACCTCAGGATATCCTAGAATTCTACCTATCAGATTTAGTTCTTCAAGTAGTCTTTATACTAATGGGTTTCCCTTTATACCACTTTCTTTGACAATCTAATAGAACAACGGCAACCCTAGAGGTTTTCTTCAGGACCAAGAATTCCAGGTATTATTAATAATATTGATCTCTTTTCATTCCACACAAAAGGTTCTTAAAATGTTGTTGAAGTGGTGGAATCATGTGATCTCTTTAGGACGCTTTAAATCTATAGACCCCTTCTCTCAGGAAAATGCATATGCAACAGCATTTGGCTATAATTTCAGGGTGACTGCTGAAATCCATCCAAGATCCTCCAATGTTATAAACCACTGCCCTGGAGAGGTGCAAAACCAAACCAAACCAAACCAAACCTCACATTTATAGTTTTAATTATAACCTAAAGGCAGGTGACCACAAAATCTGTAAGTCAGACCTCATTCGTAAGGTTCAGAAACATATAGCCACCAGCTTTTTAGACATTTGAACTAGAATCCTATGGAAGCTAGGTCCAAATTGTGTGAGCTATTTAAGTATAGGGACTTAACTTACCTGGGCATGAATCACAACTCTACCACTTGGTATCTGTGTATCTAAAGTATCCGTGAGTCCTTATAATTGTATATGTCTTATTTGGTTGTGATAGACACTAAATGTGTTTTTATGTGCAAGACACTTGCCACAATATCAAGTTAATGGTTAATAAATGTTACATTATCATCATAGTGCTATTAGCATTATCAACACAATATTAAGTTGATATTTATAAAATGGAATTCTTCAATGCCCTAAAACCAGCTTGTTCTCCGCATTTCCTATCTTGATTAATTGCAGCATGACATACATAATTGTCCTAAATCAAAACCTACAAAATATCTTCTCAATCACCTCCTTTCCACCCCACAGTTACCTGGCTTAATCTCCACCAACATAAACAACTCTCTGGTTAAAATCCTACTGATTATATTATATCCCATCAAACTATTTACATTTTACCAAAAATAATATCTCTAACTCTATTATCCTTCTTTCCACTAACTTAACTGGTAGTTCCTGCTTTCTATTAAAAAAAATAGTAATTCTGATTAAATGTCACTGCCTTTAGAAGTATTTTTGTAATATTCCACCAAATCAGACCGAATTACTTACTCTTCTCTATGTCCCTTTCTGTGAATGTCCATGACACACTTGGCCTATATCCAATTCAATACTTGTCATAATATATTGTAGCAGTTATGATTCTTATAAATGTGAGCAATCATTAGGGATTGTGTCATGTTCACCCAAGTGAATCCAGGTCAGTCACAGTACCTAGAATAAGCTAACCACTTGTAAAGGTTTATTAAATATATGTGGTAAGATCAAGGACGGTTTTTGATAATAAATAAAATATACCTTAAAAATCATCTTCCCCACACTACTAATAGCTCTGAGTATGAAGCTAATTTAAGTAAACTTACTAATCATTCCTGGGAATGGAAAAATTAGAACTTTATCAAAGAAGTACTATTTCAAAGGAAAGAAATCATCCCCAAAAGTTGAGGTGACACTGTTCTTCGTCCTATCAGTTATATAGTTATGGAATTTTGTTGAAAATAGCCAATTGCTTATAACACAACAAGGTACAGGACTAGAGACTAATTATAGTTTACAAATCTCTTCAGTTTCTCAATGTCCCTGCTTATCTCAAGATGTGTTTTCCCAAAAACAGCTATCACATTTTATAAAGTTTTCTAAATACAATATACCATATTCATCCATTTTATGAGTAATAAAATATTACTCATAGAGACATTATTCTTGCACTCTACAAATTCTGAGATAATATGCCTGAATACATGTCCTCCACTACTATCAATTTAAAGGCAAAATGTGGAATGTCTCAAAAGAAATGCTTCAAAATATGTCTCTAACTTTCTGGCACTGGACAAAATTAAGTTACAGAGTTTAACCAAAGGGGAAAATATTTCTAAGCTGAATCTATTTGTGATATACTGGTTTAAAATTCAAAACTGCCAACATATTCTGTTTACTCCCTTGGCATCTGTTGCATCTGCCAACTGGTGGCCAAAAATTAGAGCAGACTTAACTAATTAGAAGGGTCCCCATCTGGTAGCTGAACTTCTTGTTTATGCTTCCTTTACATTCTAAGTACAGAGATTTGAACCAGAACTTTTGTGGTTTGTAGCAGAGGAGGCTCTCTCTGGCCAGCCTACTTGCTTATTGTCCTGCTGAGCTGAACTTGGCACAGATGAAAATGTTCTCTATATTTTATGGACTCCCTTCCTGTGCTCCCCTTGGGATGAATCATCTTTGCCACAAGTTTCCATTGTCTCTCAAAACATTTTCCCATTCATTTTTATCTCTGTGGGCCTAGATCTAAGATTATGAGTATATTATTGACAAATAGAACTCGTGATTTGGTAAAGCCAATACTATCCGTTCTAAGATTTAAACTGAAGGAAAGGATTAAAGGAAAACATCATAGTGTAGTGTGTTTCTTCATGGTTTTTATTTAATCATTGTGAGTACAGTTTCATAATGAAGGAAACTCCTGGTAGAATCATATAGCAGTCCCAATCTCGGGCTCTGAATAAGGACTTCTGTTGGGAATTTTACCCTGCCTGCTAATAGTTGTGTGTTCCTCAGCAAGTTGACATAACTCAGTTTCCTCATATGAAAACTTGGAACAATATTTTAAATGCTGTTTCTTGAATAATGAGAATCAAATAAGAAATTATGTGCAAAGTGCTTATACCAGTACATGGCATAAAGAAAACTAACAAAAGACCTAGTATTATTGTAAATAGAGGCCTAATATTATTAAATAATAATAGTTTTCAAAATATGATACTTGTTGCAACATTTGTTTGTTTTGAAGATGTCATTCTGTTATATTTTTTAAGTTTCTCCTTTCTAGAAGAAACTTATGTTGATTTCCCCAAATTCCAGTCAGTATCAGAGGAAGATTAGAAACATACCAGGTAGCAGAAGAAAGTGATGGACCCTGGGGAGGGTACGTGCTATGGTGAGCACTGTGAATTGTGTAAGATGGATGAATCAGACCTGTACTCCTGAAACAAATAACACTTTATATGTGAATTTTTAAAGAGAGTTCAATATCTGTATTATGAAGTAAAACAGAATGACTCTATTAACTTTGTCACATTTTACCTATTATCCAAAGTTATTTTTTCCTCTAAGTGGATATGAAGTGATGAAAAATGTGAAAAAGAACTTGAAGAGATTGAAGAATTGTCAACTATCTCCTAAAAACCTACTGTGTGCCAGCCCTGTGTTAGGCCCTACGAATACAGGATGAGAAAGACATAGTCTCTGTCTTCAGAGTTCGCAGTGTTTTATGGGATCCAGGCATATGAATAAATAAATACTTCTCTGTATAAATAAACTCAAGCCTGTGTTGTAGTGTCCAGAAACACTTCATAGGACAAGTGACTTCTGAGATGAATTTTAAAGGATTCATAGAAGTGAATGGAGCTCCACATGATAGTTGATAGATATTCCAGTTTAAAAAGAGCAGTGTAAACTCAATCATGGAGTAGAGTTGAGAAATAGTATGATATAGTATGATATTCTTTGGGTTGACACAAATAGTTTAGAATTGCTGGAATTTAATGCACATGGCAAAAAAGCATGGCAGGTGCTCAGAAGCCTTCTAGGGTGCACCTTGCCTGGATCACAGTTGATATATTCAGCGACACATACCCTCAACCACCTCTCATCAAAATGACTAGGAGGAGGAATGCCCAACAAAGGAAAAATTCAGAGACTGTGACCTCTCCATCAGAGCTATTGGATATGGACATAAAGAGTATGTCAAAAAGGGAATTCAGGGTAACAATTATCCAGGCAATGGCTAGGTTGGAGAAAACCACAAATGATAACATGGAATCTATTAGGGCAGAAGTGAAAGCTGCCTAGGAAGAAGTTAAAAATGCTATCAATGAGATCCAATCTAATCTAAGTTCTCTAACAGCTAGGGTAACCAAGGCAGAAGATAGAATTAGTGATCTAGTGGACAAAATGATAGAGAAAAAGGATCAGGAGGAGGCCTAGGAACACACAGCTTAGAAGCCATGAAAACAGAATTAGGGAAATAAATGATGCCATGAAATGTTCCAATGTCAGAATTATTGGGATCCCTGAGTGGGAGGAGAAAGAAAGAAGACTAGAAGATATAGTTGAACAAATTTTCCACGAAAATTTTCCCAATCTGGGGAATGGAACCAGCATTCGTGTCCTAGAGGCAGAAAGATCACCCCCCAAAATCATAGAATCTAGAAAGACCTCAAGACACCAGATTGTTAAACTGATGAATCATAATTTTAGACAGGAGCTCTTGAGAGTAGCTAGGGGGAAGAGATTCCTTAGGTAGAGAGGAAGATCCATCAAAATAATGTCAGATCTGTCCACAGAAATCTGGCAAGCCAGAAAGGGCTGCCAAGACATATTTAGGGCACTAAATGAGAAGAAAATGCAGCCAAGAATATTTTATCCAGCAAGGCTGACATTCAAAATTGATGGAAAGATAAAGATCTTCCAAAATTGGCAAGGTTTAAAAGAGTATGTGACCACCAAGCCAGCACTACAAGAAATATTAAGGGTGGTGGGGGGGGTTCTATAAAAGAAGAAAGAACCCAAGAGTGTCATAGAACAGAAATTTACAGAGACAATCCATAGAAACAAGGACTTCACAGGCAATATGTCAATAAAAAAAATATCTTTCAATAATCACTCTCAATGTGAACAGCCTAAACGCTCCCATAAAACGGAATAGAGTTGCAGATTGGATAAAACAACAGGACCCGTTCATATGTTGTCTACAAGAGACCCATTTTGAACTTAAGGATACATCCAGACTGAAAGCAAAGGAATGGAGAAGCATCTTTCATGACAATGGGCCACAAAAGAAAGCTGGGGTAGGAAATCTCATTAGATTTTAAACTAAAAACTGTAGTCAGAGATAAAGAAGGACACTATATCATTCTTAAAGGGTCTATCCACCAAGAAGATCTAACAATTGTAAATATTTATGCCCCCAATACAGGAGCAGCCAACTATATAAGACAACTGTTAATCAAGACAGTCATATTGATATGAGTACATTAATAGTAGGGGATCTTAACAACCACTCTCAGTAATAGATCATTCAAGCAGAAAATCAATAAAGAAACAAGAGCACTGAATGACATATTGGTCCAGATAGACCTCATACATATATACAGAACATTTTACCCTAAAACAACAAAACACTCATTCTTCTGGAGTGCACATGGAACTTTCTCCAGAATAGACCACACACTGGGTCACAAGTCAGGGTTCAACTGATACCAAAAGACTGAGATTATTCCCTGCATATTCTCAGACCACAATGCTTTGAAACTGGAACTCAACCATCAGAAAAAGCTTGGAAGGAATTCAAACACTTGGAAGCTAAAGACCACCTTGCTTAAGAATGTTTGGATCAACCAGGAAATCAAAGAAGAACTTAAACAATTCATGGAAACCAGTGAGAGTGAAGACACTTCGGTCCAAAACCAATGGGATATGGCAAAGGTGGTCCTATGGGGGAAATACATCCCATCCAAACCTCCCTCAAAAAAACTGAAAAATCCAGAATACACCAGCTCTCTTTACACCTTAAAGAACTGGAGAATCAACAACAAATTAAGCCAACCCCACACAAGAAGGGAAATAATCAAGATTAGAACAAAGATCAACGAGATAGAAACTAGAGATATAGTAGAATATATCAAAGAAACTAGAAGCTGGTTATTTGAAAGAATCAATAAGATCAATAAACCATTGGCTAAACTAATCCAAAAGAAAAGACAGAGGACCCAAATTATGAATGAAAAGGGAGAGATCATGACTAACACCAAGGAAATAGAAACAATCATCAGAAATTATTATCAACAGTTATGCTAATAAGTTAAGCAACCTAGACAAAAATGGATGCATTCCTGGAAACCTATAAACTTCTAAAACTGAATCAGGAAGAAACTGACAACCTGAATAGACCAATATCTAGTAACGAGATTGAAGCAGTGATCAAAAACCTCCCAAAAAACCCCAGGACCTGACAGATTCCCTGGAGAATTCTACCAAACATTCAAAGAAGAAATAATACTATTCTTCTGAAGCTGTTTCAAAAAACAGAAACAGAGGGAATACTTCCAGACTCTTTTTATGAAGCCAGTATTACCCTGATCCCCAAATCAGGCAAAGACCCCACCAAAAAGGAGAATTTCAGACCAATATCCCTGATGAATATGGTTGGTAAGATTCTCAACAAGATCATAGCTAACAGAATCCAACAGTACATTAAAAAGATTATCCACCATGACCAGGTGGGATTTATCCATGGGATGCAAGGGTGGTTCAACATTTGCAAATCAATCAATGTGATAGAACAAATAAATAAGAGAAGAGAGAAGAACCACATGGTACCCTCAATTGATGCAGAAAAAGCATTTGACAAGATACAACCATCCATTCCTAACTAAAACCCTTCAAAGTATAGGGATAGAGGGAACATTCATCAACTTCATAAAATCTATCTATGAAAAACCTACAGCAACTATCATCCTCAATGGGGAAAAGCCAACAGCCTCTCCTTTAGATCAGGAACACGACAAGGATGCCCACTCTCGCCACTCTTGTTCAACATAGTACTAGAAGTCCTAGCAACAGCAATCAGAAAACAAAAAGAAATAAAAGGTATTCAAATTGGCAAGGAAGAAGTCCAACTCTCTTTCTTCGCAGATGACATGACACTTTATATGGAAAACCCAAAAGACTCTACCCCCAAACTACTAGAACTCATACAGCAATTCAGTAATGTGGCAGGATACAAAATCAGTGTACAGAAATCAGTTGTTTTCTGATACACCAACAATGAAGATATGGGAAGGGAAACGAGAGAATCAATTCCATTTACTGTAGCACCAAGAACTGTAAGATACCTGGGAATAAACCTAACTAAAGAGGTAAAGCATCTATACTCGAAAAAATGAAATGAAATGAAAAAATCGAAGAAGACACAAAAAGGTGGAAGACTATTCCATGCTCATGGATCGGAAGAATAAACATTGTTAAAATGTCTATACTGCCTAGGGCAATCTATACTTTCAATGACATTCTGATCAAAATCCCACCAGCGTTTTTCAAAGAGCTGGGACAAACAATCCTAAAATTTGTATGGAATCAGAAGAGACCCCGAATTACTAAGGAAATGTTGAAAAAGAAAAACAAAACTAGGGGCATCACATTGCCTGATTTACTACAAAGCTGTGATCACCAAGACAGCATGGTACTGGCACAAAAACAGATACACAGACCAGTCAAATAGAGCAGAGAGCCCAGATATGGACCCTCAGCTCTATGGTCAAATATTCTTTGACAAAGCAGTAAAAATATACAGTGGAAAAAAGACTGTTT
This sequence comes from Mellivora capensis, assembly GCA_004024625.1. Lineage (NCBI taxonomy): Eukaryota > Metazoa > Chordata > Mammalia > Carnivora > Mustelidae > Mellivora > Mellivora capensis. Next base: position 31,856 of record PISX010002596.1, on the reverse strand, counting down.
CTTCAATAAATGGTACTGGGAAAATTGGACAGCCATGTGTAAAAGAATGAAACTCAACCATTCTCTTACATCATACACAAAGATAAACTTGAAATGGATAAAAGACCTCAACGTGAGGCAGGAATATATCAAAATCCTAGAGGAGAACATGGGCAGTAATCTCTTCAACATCAGCCACAGCAACTTCTTTCAAGACGTGTCTCCAAAGGCAAAGGAAACCAAAGTGAAAATGAACTTTTGGGACTTCATCAAGATCATCTTTCCTTCTACACAGCAAAGGAAACAGTCAACAAAACAAAGAGGCAACCCACAGAATGGGGAAGATATTCACAAATGACACTAAAAAGGGCTGATATCCAAGATCTATAAAGAACCCCTCAAACTCAACACACACAAAACAGATAATCACGTCAAAAAATGGGCAGAGGAGGGATGCCTGGGTGGCTCAGTTGGTTGAGCGGCTGCCTTCGGCTCAGGTCATGATCCCAGCGTCCTGGGATCGAGTCCCACATCGGGCTCCTTGCTCGGCAGGGAACCTGCTTCTCCCTCTGCCTCTGCCTGCCACTCTATCTGCCTGTGCTCTCTCTCTCTCTCTGACAAATAAATAAATAAAATCTTTAAAAAAAAAATGGGCAGAGGACATGAACAGACACTTCTCCAAAGGAGACACACAAATGGCTAACAGACACATGAAAAAATGTTCATCATCACTACCCATCAGGGCAATTCAAATCAAAACCACATTGAGATACCACCCTACACCAGTTAGAATGGCCAAAATTAACAAGACAGTAAACAACATGCATCAGAGAGGATATGGAGAAAGGGGAACCCTCTTATACTGTTGGTGGGAATGCAAGCTGGTGCAGCCACTTTGGAAAACAGTGTGGAGATTCCTTAAGAAATTAACCAATTGACCCTGCAATTGCACTATTGGGTATTTACCCCAAAGATACTGATGTAGTGAAAAGAAGGGTCATCTGTAGCATCATAGCAGCAATGGCCACAGTCACCAACTGTGGAAAGAATCAAGATGCCCTTCAATGTATGAATGGATAAAGAAGATATAGTCCATATATACAATGTAGTATTATGCCTCCATCAGAAAGGATGAATACCCAACCTTTTGTATCAACATGGACGGGACTGGAAGAGATTATGCTGAGTAAAATAAGTCAAGCAGAGAGAGTCAAGTATCATATGGTTTCACTTACTTGTGGAGCATAGGAATAACACGGAGGACATTGGGAGATGGAGTGGAGAAGTGAGTTGGGGGAAATTGGAGGGGGAGACAAACCATGAGAGACTGTGGACTCTGAGAAACAAACTGAGGGTTTTGGAGGGGGTAGGGTGTTGGGTAAGCCTGGTGGTAGGTATTATGGAAGGCACATATTGCATGGAGCACTGGGTGTGGTACATAAACAATGAATGCTGGAACACTGAAAAGAAATAAAATAAAATGGAAAAAAATTAAAATTGTTAATTTTTTTTAAAAAGCATGACAGGGACCAATTATAGAAGACCTTGTGCATGAGTTCATCCTATAGTAGTAATGAGAAACTATTGAAGAGTTTAAAGCTGTAAAGTGTCATAGACAAAATTTTATTTTAAATTACTTCCAGCAGCATTGATGACAGGTCTGAAGGAATAGTTAAGATGAAATTTTGCAACTCAGGCATTGACTAGGGAAAGATAACCTCACCTTGGGCAGTAATAGTTTGAATGAAGTAGCTAGGATAGAGCACCAAAAATGATGAATATGGAGGCCTCACTGATTAATCATGTCTGGGGCATATGCCAGTGTTGTGAGGGAGAAATATGATACCATCATTTGTAATTCAGTGACTAGGGGAACAGTGAGGCACACTTTCCACTACAGAATAGAGTATGAGAAGCTAGGCCAAGCATCAAGAGAAGGGGTTTAGCTAAATTTGGAGTGGCTACTGCCTCTGGGAGCATGGGCAGAACAAATTGGTTATAATTAAAGTCATGTGAACAAATGAGACTATCCAGAAAATTTGTAGAATGAAAAAAAATAGTCCAAGAATGGAAATACAGGGAAAAAAATGAATTATTGGTGAGCAAAAACTTTTTATGAGCAAAAAGAAGAAGAAAAATCCAAAGATACCAGAGAAGAAATGGTCAGAGAAATAAACAAGAGAGAATAGAATCAGGGAAGTCGAGCAAATAAAGCATTAAAGGAAGGGCAGTAGTTGACAAATGCTAAATGGAGATCCCAATGGAGAACCTAAGAACTAAAATGTGTTATGCGTTAGCCTGGACTTTGGATTTTGACAAACTTGGGTTCAAGTCCATTGTTCACAATTCACCATTTGTGTGACTTGGATAAGTTTCAAATTTGTAAAAATTTAGTAAAATTAGTATATCATCTTCTAAGGTCTTTTGGATAGACTAAATAGAAAAATGTAAGCAAAGCACCGTTACTAGACAAATAGGTTACACAAAAATCTCTCAATAGGAGCACTTATCTAGGTTATTTTTTTCTCCTAAAATGTTAGTATTATAAAATGATCCCATAGTTTAAATTTTATAGTCGACAGATGAAGGGTATGATCTCTACCTATTTCACTATGAGAACTGTGTGTTATTTCCCCCAAACACCTGGTATGTACCCAAACATATGTATTTAGGAATGAGACATGATTAAAAAGGCAATTCGTGGTCAATTTTTATAATTTCAGGTCTAACACTTCATCAGTCTAGATAGTATCTTTATAATGAAAGCTATAGGATTGCAATCATGCTTTGATGGAGCTTCGATGGGAAGATTTAACACATTACATGCATCAATTTCAGATATTTAAAAGGAGTTTGGCTTTTCTTTTAAACATTTCCTTGGTGATTCGGGGTCTTTCTGGTTCCTTACAAATTTTTGGATTGTTTGTTTCAGTACTTTGAAAAATGCCATTGGTATTTTGATTGGGATGGTGTTGAAAATATAGATTGCTCTGGGCAGTATAGTCATTTTTTTTTTAATTTATTTGTCAGAGAGAGAGGGAGAGAGAGCAAGCGAGCACAGGCAGAGGCAGAGGGTGAAGCAGGCTCCCTGCAGAGCAAGGAGCCCGATGTGGGACTCAAATCCCAGGCCGCTGGGATCATGACCTGAGCTGAAGGCAGCTGCTTAACCAACTGAGCCACCCAGGCGTCCCCAGCATAGTCATTTTAACAATGTTTATTCTTCTGATCCATGAGCATGGAATGTTTTTCCATCTTTTTGTGTCTTTTTCAATTTCCTTCATAAGTGTTTTAAAAACAAAGCTGGGGCATCATGTTGCCTGACTTCAAGCTATATTACAAAGCTATGATCACCAAGACAGCATGGTACTGGCACAAAAACAGACATGTAGATTAGTGGAACAGAACAGAGAGCCCAGATATGGACTCTAAACTCTATGGTCAACTAATCTTTGACAAAGTAGGAAAAAATATCCAAAGGAAAAAAGTCTCTTCAATAAATGGTGCTGGGAAATTGGACAGCTATATACATAAGAATGAAACTCGACCATTCTCTTACACTATATTCAAAGATAAACTGTAAATGGACAAAAGACCTCAATGTAAGATAGGAATCCATCAAAATTCTAGAGAACACAGGCAGTAACCTTTTCAACATTGGCCAAAGCAACTTCTTTGAAAACGTGTCTCCAAAGGCAAGGGAAACAAAAGCAAAAATGAACTTGTGGGACTTCACCAAGATAAAAAGCTTCTGCACAGCAAAGGAAACAGTCAATAAAACAAAGAGACAACCCACAGAATGGGGGAAGATATTTGGAAATGACACTACAGATAAAGGGCTGGTAGCCAAGATCTATAAAGAACTTCTCAAACTCAACATATCCAAAAAACAAAAAATCAAGTCAAAAGATGGGCAGAAGACATGAACAGACACTTCTCCAAAGAAGACATTCAAATGGCTAACAGACACATGGAAAAATGTTCATCATCACTAGCCATCAGGGAAATTCAAATCAAAATCACATTGAGATACCACCTCACACCAGTTAGAAGGACAAAAATTGACAAGAAAAGAAACAACAAATGTTGGAGAGGATGTGGAGAAAGGGGAACCCTCTTATACTGTTGGTGGGAATGCAAGTTGGTGCAGCCACTTTGGAAAACAGTGTGGAGGTTCCTCAAAAAGTTAAAAATAGAGCTTCCCTATGACCCTGCAATTGCACTACTGGGTATTTACCCCAAAGATAAGTGAAAAGAAGGGCCATATGGACCCCAATGTTCATAGCAGCAATGTCCACAATAGCCAAAATCTGGAAGGAGCCAAGATGCCCTTCAACAGAAAAATGGATGAAGAAGATGTGGTCCATATGCACAATGGAATATTACTCAGCCATCAGAAAGGATGAATACACAATACCTGCATCAGCATGGATGGAAATGGAGGGGATTATGCTAAGTGAAATAAGCAGAGAAAGACAATTATCATATGGTTTCCCTTATTTGTGGAACATAAGGAATAGTATGGAGTACATTAGGAGATGGTAGGGGGAAATAAATGGGGGAAATCAGAAAGAGAGATATGAACCATGAGAGACTATGGACTCTGGGAATCAAACTAAGGGTTTGGGGGTGGGGAGAATGGGTGAGTCCAGTGACAGGTATTGAGGAGGACACGTATTGCATGGAGCACTGTGTTATACACAATGAATCATGGAACACTACATCAAAAACTAGTGATGTACTGCATGGTGACTAATGTAACATAATAAAAAAACTATTAAAAAATGAAGAAAAGTTTGGCTCTAACGTGAAAACAATAGTTCCCTTGCCTGTCCAAATCCTTTATTCTTGTACCCTTAAATTTAGACAACAAAGTACCTGCCACTGTTGCTCTCAGAAAGAAGTCAAGCAGAAAGACATGAAACAAACAAGAATCAAAGGAAGCATACCATATAATACAGGGACAAACATAATTTGAGTGTTGCCAGATCAAATGCATTATAGTAAGTCCTACCTATAAGGTACCCCAAAAGACTCTTCCCTCAAGAAACGTACGTTCTAGTAGCAGAAATATGACATTTCAAAAGATGATGAAATTATATCACCATGAGCCCTTAGAAAAGACTTCAAAAGGAAGATTTTATCAGAGATGAAATATTAAATAAAGAATGAGTTGATTCATTCACTAATACACAACAATGTGTCTTTGTGTCAGGCCTTCTTTTTGAGATTAAGGACTTAGTGGTCAATAAGAATTTATCAGGGTCAATCTGTGTCTGTTAAGCAACAACTGAATCAATTCTAGAGAGAGGGAGACACTCATACAATGATCTGAGGCTTTCCACTGAGTTATTAAACAAGCATGCAAGAGAAAATTAAATATTTAAAATATAATATTTAAAAGCTTCTTGCAATAAGAATAAAGACTTGAATACTTTAAAATGTCAGTAAAATTATAATTCATTTGATATCGCTGCAATTGATACAATTCACAATTTCTTACTATTTCTTTGTCAGCACCCTTTATATAATTTTTCAAAATAAAATGAGTAAGGAATGGTCCAGAAACTGAAGATACTATGTGGCCTCTGTTATCCTCATGTAGTACCCTGGATCATCTTCAATTCCTATGGGAAATAAATTCTGCACAGTAAGTTTTCAAAATGAATAAAAAAGACCTTGACAGAAACCTGTTACTGTGGGCAGGGATCTCCTAGACCCACTGCATGTCCTATCAATGCAGTAACAACTGTATGTTTACACTAATGAACTATGTCTAGAAAGAGTTATTAGTGCAAGCTTTTTGATCTCTTCAGCTGTTTTGGATCTTAGGATAGTAGTTGCTATCAATATTTAAAGAAGCAACCTCACAACTACCCAAACATAGCATAGGCATAATTGACTGATCATTGGAATTGCAGAATCAAGACTTCCTGCAACAAGATTCAAAAATACTTTTAAAAAAATATTTTAGGTGCATTTTAATTTTTGTATGATGTTACATTTTTAAAATTCTAAGTAATTAAAAATATATAACTATTACACTCCACACATTAAACTGCCATTTTGTAGCTCAAAAAAATTTCATATTGTCCAACCTAATGTATAACCTGGAAAATATCATAGTTAAATATTGCAAATATAACACTGGATGCATGTATCCAGCTGCCAAAGAAATAAAACCTTACTAATATGATTGACACACTTACACCCAAACAATTGAATTCCTCAAACAGATAAACCCTCGGACCTACATGTCTTTCTGATCTCAGTCCCTACCTCCCCACCTCCCCGGCACTGTCATCAAGGGAACAACTATCTTGAATATGGTGATTATCCTTACAAGCATTCTTTACACTTGATTCAAATAGTGCCCTCATGGCCATTTTTGGTTTCCTTAAACACAAGAGTTCACCTACGATAATACCAAAGAGTAGAAGTGCTGGCTTATTAGTGTATGTTACACCTGTCTTGCTAAATATTGCTATGGTTCTCCAGTGTGGCAGTTCTAATTTATATTCTCACTGGCCAATTAAAAGTTCATATGGCTCTGTATGCACCAACACATCATTACCAGATACCTTAATCATTTCCTATCTGAAGGGTGTAAAATGGTCCCTCCTCCTAGATTTAATCTTTCTGTTTACCTGTTTAAAATAATTACTTCTTAGGTATAAATGTAGTATCCAAACTTGAGAAAAAACTGTATATATACTCTAGGCTTATGAACTATCTGGGCATGTCTGTTGGGCTAGAGAAGGGGACCAACAACTTGAAATCTATTTGAATATGAAGCCACTGAAAGTTGGGAATTTCTGTGCATATACCTAGCATAATGTCATTTGGATAATACCTAAGGATGTTGTTTATGATAGAAGTCACTGGTCTCCACCATTTCCTCCAGATCAACCTCAAGGATTTATGAATGAATTCTAGGGAGAAAAAAACAATGATACGAGTGTTTTTCTAAATCTCTTCTCCAAATCTCTAAGACACTGAAAGAAGTTCAAGGTCATAAGTTTTGAAGATCCTGTAGGAGCGTCTATTATAAGTAGCATATAGCTATTGTCTGCCATTTTTTTTTTCCTCTCCCGCTTTGGACTTGGCCAAGGCTCTGACTATGACTCCAGTGCTCCACCATCTCTGTGGACAGGCACACCAAATTCCAGAACCATGGGACCAAGGATTCAAGTAGCATTCTTCCCAGTTCTTCTGTTCTGGATGTGACCCTAGTTTGGCTTCTTCTTATACTACTGTGTTCTCTACTTCAATTTCTCCCTTTCCATTTCTTCCCATCTTCAACAATGAAACAGATTATCCCCTTACAAATATAAGAAAGAATATGCAAGTAAAAGGAAAGGATAGTAGGCATCATATTCCCATGGGATTTGATATAAATTTTAATTTATGTACCCAAAACAAGCAAAGTAGTAATTATACTGCCTTAATTATGATGGTTGATTTTAAGAGACTAAAAGTATGAAAGGAAGAAAGAAAACAAACAGAAGAAAAAATAGTTAAACTTAACATTTTGCTCCTGTTTGTGGTTATTCATCACACTTTACATCTAAGTCCCACATCCTCAAATAGACAAGCTCTTTCAGTGCTGACAGCATCTCTTGTCTCCTTTGTGTCTTGAGGTACTACATGTGGAATCAAAGGTCCCCTGCAAGTATTTGTGAAGTCCGCATAACTAGGCAGATATCTTAAAGAATTAACTCTTATCCCTTTGGTTTTGTATAAGAAAAACTGATTGCTGTTAAGTAAATAAGTAATCCAACATATTGCATTACTTTTCTTTGAAAGAAAGGATAGGATATAGAAAAGGAATGTGGTTGTTTTTACTTAGAAAAATAACTATGAAAAAATTCAAACATTTTAAAAAAATGCTTTCAAATGCTTTCAGTAAAAAAAAAAAAATGCTTTGGGACATTATTTTGATGCAAGCACTAGTTTCTTTCTCTCTCTCTTTCCCCTCCATCTTCCCCTGCTCCCTTCTGTGTCTCTCTCTCCTTTCCCTTCCTCCCTGACCTCCACCTCGCTCTCTCTCTCTCTCTCTCTCTCTCTCTCACACACACACACACACACACAGCCCAGATATTCAGATCCCATTTCTGAATGCAAAATAAGGTCCTTTAATCTTCCTTTAATGACTTTCTACCGCTACCTATTAAATTATCTGGGAGTCTGGAACAAGTGTCATCTCCAAGGTTCTCCTCCCAAACATTGTTTGTTGTTTGTTTTTCCCCCTTGTAGAGTGGAGTTTTCACTTAGTATTGTTCTCAGACCTACACCCAGCCTTTTCTATTCTACATTGTAATACTGGGACTAGGATTCTCAGGTTACATTTCTCAGGTTCCCTTACCTTTCAGCCTTAGGAAATTGTGGCAAGTTCATCAAGCAAGAGAAATGGAAAAGGCATGTTTCTCTCTTTTCTTTCTCTTTCTCTCTCTTTATTTCCTTCTTTCTTTCTCTCTTCTTTCTCTTCTTTTTTCTCTGTTCTTTCTCTCCCCTTTCTCCTCTTTCTTTCCTTCCTTCCTTCCATTTGTCTGTTCATTCATTTGTTCTTTCTTTCTCCCCCTCACCTCCTGCCCCCATATTCTTTCCTGCCTTGCTGCTTCTAACAGCAGCTCTGCAAGCTGTAGTAATTTCTCTGAAAACCTAGCCTTTGCCTTAGTGCCCCTTGTCCACATTCTCAGAGTGTACTGTCTGCCTGGATTTTAGTGCACCATCTCCTTCCTTGTTTCCCAGAGCTAGTCCAGGGACTAGCTCTGCTATTATTTTCCTCTGGATTACCTCACTTTCCCTTTATTTCCTTAGCCCTTTCAACACTATGTAACCAACTGCCTCTATTAAATTCCCTCTGTTTGAAACACTTGAAGGTGCTTCCTATTTTTCTGACTGGACCTTGGCTGATGCATTTGTCTATTACTTGTTCCTCCTCAATCTTTTGCTGGCTTGCCAAGAGCATGGGAACTCAAGAATATCCCTCCATATAAGAATCTGCAAACTCCTGGTAATATATGTATATATACTACACTTATACACACAAATACACACACTTTAAAGAGTATTCTCAGAGAACTATATCTTAATATAACTCCTTTTATGTAAAAATTTATATGCACACACACAGAGATGTCCATATGGGTCATCACACTGACAATTATTGCTTAGTAGAGAACACTATTGCCTTTCACTCATATTTTTATATTAAAAACATGCATTATTTTATAAAGATATTTTCATTTTGAAAAAAGGTAAAATATCTTAAGAGCACAAGATATTGTACATATTTCATATACAGTAATCAGATTATGTTAACTGTGCAAGATATTTAAATAGGGTATAAAATATTATATATAATTGAAATGATGTGACTACAATGTGCCTTTCTTATAACAGGCTTAATAAATGCTTATTAAACTAGTAGTATTTTTGATTTTTAAAATTTATTTTGTTATTTGACACATTGTAATTTCTTCTGCTAAAGCAAAAACTCTCATAGTTGTGATCAATTCTACTCTAAGACATTATTACTGCATACATTAATCTGATACCAAGTGGAGTACACAATAAATAAACAAAAAAACTTTGAATCAAAAGAAAATAAAGCACCAAATGTAAGACTGGCAATTACCTCTCCTGGGCACCTGTTTACTATAACTGAATAGCAGAATACTGCAAGATTCCAAACAATTTGTAAGAGGAGGAATAAGGCAATTTCCACAGGACAAGTTAAAGACAGAGTCACTCCATTTTGTTGGTTTGTGTTGCAAACTTAATGCTATTTAGATGTATTTTTTACAGTGTGTTAATAATAGTAATAAAAAAAGGAGGAAAAATGACAACATGCAGCTATGTTATAATAAACAGATGGTGGCTGGAGATGGGCTGTTCTCCAGCTGTTCCCATTCTTTTCAAATTCATGATCAGTAAAAGGAATAAACATTAGTGTTCCCCCAGTCTGCCATAATACTCCAAATACAAGGTTCAGAACCTCAGTGCTTTATCACAAAGAAATTCTATACAATATTTGTTACCATTCTAAATTTAGAATTGCTAAACCAAAGAGTGAGTGGTAACTTAGAAAGTTTCAGGACTCAATCTTTTGGAATTATAGCCAAAACTTACCTACTGCCTCCATTAGAAAAGACCCAACAACAATAATAATTTACATAATTTATTAGAAAAGATATATATTTATTCTGCTCAAAGTTTCTTTGGTGATAATTTGTTTTAATAAATATCATAATGGGATATATCAGTCATAAATATTAGTATACATATTTGCCATCTAGTTTATGATGTATTTTTGGTGACATGAGTGGACACTGATCTTTAAAATCCATTTGGGGACATATTTCTATTTGGGGACATATGTAGATAAACATATACATCAAATAGATTCATCCAATCCTAGTGAATTTGTGATCTGTGCTTAGCAGTTGGTTTTATGCTGTGCAAATCAACATCTGTTCTAATTACTTTCATAACGCCTAGATTTATTACATTCTTGACATCCCATTAGGCCATTGCAAGAAAAACTGTAGCATAGAAGACATTGACCTTTTCCATCCCTTTATCATTCCTGAAAATTTGCCTGAATTGTATGCACCACTTATTGTTATCTAAATGCTCATAAAGTCCTCATGCCCTCCCTCATTTCCTCCATTTTGTACACTATGCATAATGTCTGATATAAATTACTAATGTGCAAAGGACTGCTATGCATATAACATTATAGCTGTGGGGGAAACTGATATTTAACTGAGCATAAAACTTTCAGTCTCCTCTTCCTTGATGACTGCTACTGTCTCAGCTCAAACCCTGACAAGTTCTCACCTGATCTCCTACAACAGCCACCAAACAATCTCCCTTTCTCCATAGCCTAGTTTCCCTGAATTCCAAGTCAGACTACACTGGTGCAGTCTTTTTAAAAGGAAATTCTCCTCTTGCTACTCCCTTTGCCTCCAAAGATTCCCCACTCGGTATCTGATAAAAATAACCTTTCTATTAGTTTCTGACTTATCTCTTCTTATACTACACTCCTAAATCTTACTCAACTGCAGGCAATTTTCAAACACTTCACAATTGTTCATGCTGCTGTGTTTTGTTCAGGTTTTTGTTTGATTTTTGGCTTTTGTTTTTTTGTTTCTGTGCCTGGCTGGAATAAGTTGCACCACTGATCCATCTGGTGAAATTTTGTTGGTCCCTCAAGACTTGGCTCTAATATGAGTTCCTCTCTGAAGCCTCTTGGCACCTGTTTAGAAATAACCACTCTGTCCTTGACAACCCTTATATATACCTGTGCTCATCCGTCTATTTCTCTTACTAGAGTAGGAACCCCTTAGTCTAGGGGCTATGTCTTAATCTGTGTCTGATTGTCTTCATATTCCCTACAGCCAAGCAGTGTAGGCACTTTACACATGTACACTAATAAATTCAAACATCATTAAAGCAGGAGAGCCTGGGTGGCTCAGTCAGTTAAGTGTCTGACTCTTGGTTTCAGCTCAGGTCATGATTTCAAGGGTCATGGGACTGAGCCTCGTGTGGAGGCATGGAGTCCCGAGTCAGGCTCCACACTCAGTAGGGAGTCTGCTTGCAGATTCTCTCCCTCTGCCCCTCCTCCCACATGATCTTGCTCTCTCTCTCTCAAATAAGTATATCTTTTTTTTTTTTTTTTTAGAAATCATTGGGAAGTCTGGGTGACTCAGCTGGCTAAGCGACTGCCTTCTGCTCACATCATGATCCTGTAGTCCCAGGATCGAGTTCCACATTGGGTTCCCTGCTCAGTGGGGAATCTGCTTCTCCCTCTGACCCTCCCCCTTCTCGTGTTATCTCTCTCTCTCATGCTCACTCTCTCAAATAAATAAAATCTTTAAAAAAAATAAAAACTTTAAAAAATCATTAAAGCAATAGAGAAAACTTTTTTTTTTAAAATATGGAAGCTTCACACTCAAAGGCAAAATACGTATACAGCTGCTGAATCACAAGCTAGTATCCAGACAATCTTTAATTGTTACACAAAAATGGCAGTAGACATTTGCTGGGTATCTTAGCACATATTTTACTTTTCTCTCCTTTTAATGATGATGCTCTGGGTTTCCCAGGTGTGTAGTTTGGATGAAATCAATTTGTGTCCACCTAATGAAGTAAGCCTTGCTCTCTTTCCTCTCAGAAGAAAATCTCATCATCCAGCCACAGTGGTTGCTTCAGAGGCAGTCACACGGCATAAGTCAAGACAGTCGAAGTCGATCAAAATCAGTTCTGGAATTCTATGTGACTTACCAGGAAAGTGGTGCATATAAGTGAGAATAGACATTATAATATCCAAGGAATTAAAGGCAATCACTCTGGCATAGAGTAAATAACCTACTTTGGAATAGGACCAACACTGAGAAATTAGAGCCAAATACAGAAAGAATCTAAACCTTGGTAAATACATACATGAACTCTGGACCAAGCTGCTCCTGTTTATTCCCAGCTAAATATTTTTAACTTTTATATAATTTTTATTGTTTAGAGCAGTTTTATGTAAAATCACATATGTACAGTTGTGATTTACATAATTTATGTAAAATTTTATAGAAAAATTACACAGAAATTACTGAGAATTCCCATTCCCCTGTTCTCCCCGAACATAGTTTGATTATTAAGGTCTTTCATTAGTGTGGTATACATTACATTAGGGTTCACTCTTTGTATGTGTAGTTGTATGGGTTTTGACAAATGTAATAATTCATGTATTCACCACTATAATATCATACAGAATAGTTCACTGTCCTAAAAATCTCCTGTGCTTTATTACTCATCTCTCTCCCTCCCTCCAAACTCCCAACAACCACTGATGGCTTTACTGTCTCCACAGTTCTGCCTTTTTCAGAGTATCCTATAGTTAGATCATACAAAATTTAGTCTTTTCAGACTAACATCTTTCACTTAGCAATATGCATTCAAGATTTTCCAGATTTTTCATGCCCTAATAGCTTATTTCTTTTTATCACTAAAAAAAAAAAAAAATATATATATATATATATATATATATATATATATATATATATTCATTCCACTGTTTCGACTAACCACTCTTTGTTTGTCCACTCACCTACTGATGAACACCTTGGGTGTTTCACGTTTGGGCAGTTATGAATACAGCCACCATAAACATTCATGTGCAGGTTTGTGTGTGGAATGACACTCAACTCAGTTGGATGAACATTTAGGAGTGCAACTGCTGGATCATATAATAAGCCTACATTTAGCTTTGTAAAAAACTACCGGAGTGTCTTCCAAAGTGGCTATGCCATTTTGCACTTAAATAGCAATCAGTGAGAGTTCATGTTATTTACCACCTCACCAATATTTGTTTCCTTTAGCTTTTAAGCCAGCTTTAAGGTATTTTTTCAGTTACTTATAACTGATAAAATTCTATCCAATAGAGAAAGCATAGGAACAAAAGGGGGGAAAAAACACAGATGCATAATAGCATAATATAAAAATCCACATCTGTAGTATCTGGACTAGAATTTTAGTTCTTTCATTTATTAAGTGTTTGGTTTTGGACAAGTTGCTTAACATCCCTAAACTGCAGTTTTCTTATTGGTATAGAAAATAGAAGGAATGGTTCTTCCCAAAACTGTCATAAAACCTGAACATATATGACAATGTGATGATCAGAATATTTTAAAAGAAGGTCAAGTGATAGATGATCACTCTGGAGATTAGAAAAATGCAGAGGTGTATTGTTACATTCTCTTTTCTTATGAACCTTGGGTCAATTAAATTTCCTCCTTTGCCTATACCAAATAAATAAATAAATAAATAAATAAATTGTTATAAAACTGAGCATAAGATTCAGAGATCTCTCTTCCCAAATGGTAGATCTGAACTCTAGAACTTTTTGCTTGCCCTCATTTGATTCACCCCTAAGCATTTAATGAAGCATAAAATATCAGTCAGTGTTGAAGCATAAAATATCATTCAGTTTCAGTAGTTTTACTGTTCTAAAATATCAGAACAGTTCTCTGTTCACATATAAATATATGTTCACATATTTATATGTGATCAGTAATGTAGTCACTTTTAAGTGGAGAAAACAAAGAATGAAAGTAAGATAATCCTTAGCTTTTTACAAAATGGATTTCCTCTGCCCAAATACAGAAATCAGCGAGGAGATATTTTACTCTTACCTCAGTACTTTCTGTTTTTCTCTTCCCATGACTATCTAAATCTCCCTTTCCTTTTCAAGCTCTTTTGTCTTCCAAGAAATAGATCTTTACTCAATAATCTTTTGGCTTTCTTGCAGGGTCCCTATCCACAAAACTTTGTGTTCTCTTACCTTTCTTAGGCCAAATACAAGAGTAATGTGAATGAAAGTATTAAAATATTTCAATATATATTCCAATTCTTTTTTTAAGGTTTTATTTATTTATTTGACAGAGAGAGAGAGATCACAAGTAGGCAGGGAGGCAGGCAGAGAGAGGAGGAAGCAGGCTCTCCGTGGAGCAGAGAGCCCGATGCGGGGCTCGATCCCAGGACCCTGGGATCATGAACCAAGCTGAAGGCAGAGGCTTTAACCCACTGAGCCACCCAGGCGCCCCTATATTCCAATTCTTGAGTGAGGTCTTCTGTAGACAAATCAATCAAAATGCAAACACCTATCAAGTGGCTGTTTTCGCTAAGGACATTGTAGAAATTCCTTGGAAGCTACAAAGAACTATAGAAAAGAAAAATCTCCGACTTTTTTCTCTCTTGTTTTTGATGTTCATTTTTCTTAGGAACTCCATAAGCTCTAGTTAACTCTTTAGACTAATCCAAATAATTGTTGCTTTCTCATACTTTGATATTTCTGAAATATTCTAAATAATTCTAAAATATTCTAAAAGGCTTATCTTTACTTTTTCCTTTTCCTTTTCTCTGTTGAACATCAGTTTTTACTTAGTTATGACCATTAATAAAGTTTATAATTATAAAAATTGCTCAAGATCTAGGTCATAGTGAGCTATAAAAATATTCTAAAACATGACATAACTATAAGTCTCTGCACTTTGAAAATCTGTAGGTTGTACTCAGGCAAGCAGCATATAAGTGCACAAAAATGTATCAACAAATAGTGACTACCCATTATGTGCCAGGAACTATTACATTAGATATGAGCGATACCAAGCTAAACAGAGTCTATTCTCTCAAGAAGCTAATAGTCTGGTAGAATGTGACAAGCATATAATAAGCACAACAATATGTTTGGTGCACTGTATCAGTCAGTATATAACTAGGAAACTAAAAATCACATTAAGTGTAACACAAAGAATTGAATGCAGGGAATTGTGAGATGGGTGATGGGAGAGATGAGAGACAAAGAGCAAGAAGATAAATCAGAGTTCAACATCAGTAGGAAGTCCCTCAATCTGTGAAAGAACAAAGGGGCCAGAATCCCTCCCAGAAATGAACCATCTCAGACAAGTCAAGTGAGAGCTGGAGCCATGAAATGAGCAGAGCCCCTGCAAAAAAAAGCAGTCTAAGGCCCAGAAGAGGAAAGAAATATCTCAACTTTCTCAGGCTTCCTTTGAGATTTTCAAAGGAAAACCCAACTAGAGTCTAGATGCCTTGGAACCTGACAAATTTACCAGACAGTAACCAAGATCCCTACAACACAGAGCAGAGCAAGGAAAAGGTTCAGCAATAGTTCACGGGGCCATTGGGCCCAGAAATGGCACATATACTAGGATGAAAGTCTGAGCAAGATAGAGTGGAAGCATAAAAGAACTGATCAATTCTAGAGTGAAAGAGAGGAAAGAGGAGTAAATTGCTTATAGTAGTATCTCAGAATGGACATGGAAGGAAGGAATGAAGGAAGGAAGGAAGGAAGGAAGGAAAAAGAGAGGAAGAAAGGACCAGAAATAAATTATTTTAAAAGAGGGGGGTGGTGCTTACAATTTCATATATGCATTCATTCTCTGTTGGTGAAAAAAAAAAGTTAGATATTAAGATGTAAATTGACCCAGAGAGAATATTTCTATGAGGGTAACAACTAAGGGAATGTAATCACTAGATAGAAACTTCTCTCTCATTTAGTGCCCTAATGGTCATGCATGAAGACAGAAAAATAAGAGCCTAGCTCATAAAAGGGAAACTTAGAAAATCCACCCTTTAGTTCCAGGGACTCCAGGAACGGTGGTGGTCATTCAAAGTCTGTAAAGGAAACCTTCATTCTAAGTGTTCATTACAACAGGCTAAGCTAAACCCAAAGAGAAATCCAAGTGCCAAACCTTTTTCATATCATCATTTATTTCATGCTCCAAACCTGTCAAGAATCAGTAAAAGAAAGGAAACTGTTGGGTGCATGAGTTGTAGAAGAAACTAAATGAGGCAGAGCCCCAAAGCTTCAGAAACCACAATGGAACATGATTATTATAAAGAGTCTGTGTCTATACAGCACAAACACCATAGCCAAGAAGAAAATAAATTGAGAATCAAATAACCTTAAATTCTAAAATCGCCTGAGACCCCTGAACAATGATATTTATCTTTCCTTTTTAAAGCAATGCACAACAGGGTCACAGAGTCTCACGAAAACCACAACCTAGGAAATTTTATCTTCCCTGACGACCTCACAAATCTTATTTTGCCCTGTGCCACAGGTATTACTGTGATCGTATGCATCTCTTGATGGGAGAAACATGCCCCTAAAAACACTGGAACTAAAGGCTGCAGTGCACTATAATTCTGTCCGTGTGTTTTTATTTCATTTATGTGTCCCAGTATTTTTTTTTCAAATATATGCCTGTTAAAAACAGAAAGAAATGCAAATCAGTACTTTCAGTCTCCCAAATCTACTGCTTATGTCTTCTTCTGGTTTTGTCTGCTCATAGGAAAAAACCCTAAATTCTCAAAAAGATTAATGAATTCACATTGTCCCAAACAGTTTACATGAGGCCAACAGATCTTTCACTAAGAACAGAAAACCAATATTTAATACTAGAACTCTGGATTTCATTATTGTCTCCTTTGTATTCAGCTTGTCTCTCAAAATTGTCAAGAACCCTAAAGTCTTTCTGATGGTCACAAGCACCCACTTAGAAAGCATTCTTCCTAGTCAGTGGGCAAGAAATGGCATACTGATATTGTAACTGTGTCCGCAAATAGATACTCCAAAGCTCTCACTGAAGTATGAGGAGGGGTATCAGAGAGATGCCTGCCTTAAACAGACCCTCAATCTTATCCAACATCTGTAGAAGAAAGGATAAGTAAGATATTCTTAAAGATGACTGTGCATACCTAAAAGCAGATAAAACAAGTAAATGAGAGGAAAACTTTCTCTAAGGAACCTGTTTCTCTGAAATGACTCAGAAGTGAGGCTCACTATAAACACGGTTTTGTTTCAACAAAACAAGACAATTGTAGTGTGCTTAATTTGGAGGTTGTACAGCTGCTAAGCTAACTGACCATTCCAATCTAATTTATCCCAATGTGCTCCCCGTGATTCAAGCTGCTTGTCAGAATACTACTGTAGGCTTCAAAAATATCCAAGAGAAAAAGCTGCCAAGCTTTCTCAGAGCCCCTTATTTTCATCTTCACCCAAAGAGCTGACCGCTTTCTGTAGAAAAAAGTCTGTAGAGAGACAAAAGCGGAGAAGGGCATGGAATCTGAAAAGACTATCTGGTTCAATACTTCAGACTAGTGAATATCTGAATCATCCAGAACAAATACCTAGTTTCTTGAAGGCCTCTGACAGGGAAAGGCTAAGAGAAGAGAAAGATTTATTGAGTGCCTAATAGATGTTTTTTCAACATCTGTAATATCCCTTGATACTGAATTCCATCGCTCTCACGTTATAACATTTCTTCCTTGTGCCTAGTTTCAATCTTTCTTCATTTTTACTGTAATCTGTATTTTTTTGCCCAGAATTACAGAGATTAACTGTTCAACAAACCTCTTCAATTTCATCTATTGATACAAATGAAGACCAAAATCAAAACACCTTTGTACATCCCTAAACCCACAAACGAACCATGTTATTCCTTATATTACCATTTCTTTCTTTTCAGTATCGTCTAAGTTTCCATTTTGCACATCTTTTTTAAGACAGAAAAATTAAATTAAAAGGTTACTTCAAAGCCTTTTGTCTGTTGTATTTTTTTTCTCTACATTAAAACAGGTAGGCTTATTCCCACAATGGCATCATATTGCTGACTCATTCAGAGTTTACTCAGCCAAGCCCCAGGTCCTTTCCTTTTTGTTCTTGTGCACAGACAGTTCTTCCTCAAATTGTATTTATAATGTTTACTTTTTTGTCCCTAAGTAACTGAGCAAACATATTGTGGTTATAGCCAGGGGATGTTAGGAATTAGAGACAACAGATTTTAGAGACTCACACTGGGAATCAGTTCCCTCCAGCTCCAAATTTTAGGAACAAGTCTCAAAAATTTCGGAAGCAATTTTGATAAATTTGTCTAGCTTTTTATTTTAATGTCTCATTGATAAAAGGTAAAATTTTAAGGTGATCAACAAATTATCTCAGCTGATCTTCATTCCTTAGAGAAGATATGACATATAGAGGGAATTATACTTTATGGTAGTAAGGATTTGCACAAATAAATGAATAAATAAAAAGGATTGACTGATCAAAATTTATATTGTGAATTAAATCTGGAAATGCTATGGAAGCCCATGTAAACGTTGGTACACAGGAGACAGAAAGCTAGTTCCTCCCAGCCTCTAGGTAGCTTTCAATAGCAACATATGGGAATGTTTCAAAAATAGAAACAAATAATTAAAGAATTCAGCCTTAGATCAAAGCTAAATGGACAATCCCTTGGAAGCAGGTATGTATCTCCATAAAGTGTGATCTCTATGGGATAGGTACTAATTTGGACATACGTGTACTCAGTTTTTAAATAAATATAAGAAAGTTGTAATTATATTAACTATAAGAGATATCTTTTTATCTAGGAGGGTTATTTCCAGCTTGTATACTGAGACATTGCTCAACTTATTCTCATAAAATCTAAGTATATACACTTTTTCCAGATTGATCAGAATTTATTGGTACCTTACTTAGTAGCAAACTGCAAGAACTCAAACTTTACCCTTTCTCTGATACCACCATTCATTTGGTCTCTCAAGCTCAAGATTCCTAATATTTTTTACGTGAACTATCATTTCATTCCATATAGTTAGTTGTTACTAAGACTTGTCAAAATTGAACTTGAGGTGGTTTTTTTTTTATTTAATATTTCCTTTCTTCCAATGACTAACATATGTGGTACCTTCCTAATCTTAATAGTCTGCTGATCATTTCAGCAGCTCTCACGTGATCTTTTGGCCTTTGTCAATCTTCTTGTTGCTGCTAAAGTCACATTTTAAAAAAAATTTTGGCATAAGAAAGTGAAACTATTTTTAAAGAATTTTAACTTGAAAGAACTATAGTATGATTAGTCCAACAACATTGTTTTTGAAAACTATGCTCTTCTGAGGTTCTATATTCAGCCAAGATGCCCTTAGGCTGCCTCTGAGGCAAAAAGGTGGTTGAGCTATAAGAATTGTGGCTCCTCAGGCACCTGGGCGGCTCAATCCTTAAGCGTCTGTCTTTGGCTCAGGTCAAGGTCCTGGGACCAAGAGTCCTACATCCTGCTCGGCGGGAAGCCTGTTTCTCCCTCTCCTATACCCCTCTCTTGTGTTCCCTCTCTCGCTGTTGGAAGGAAGGAAGAAAGGAAGGGGAAGGGGAAGAAGAAGCAGAAGAGGAAGAAGAAAAAAGAAAAAAAAGAAACAAAAAGAATTCTGGCTCCTCCTGGATACTTCTTAAATAAGAATAGCATTATATACCCCACCTCTATACCATACAAGTTAATCACAGACATTTTCTCATCCTGAAAAGATAAATATTCTTCTTGACAAGCTCATCTCCATTACTTAAGCAATTTTTTAAAGGTTGAATTGTATTGAAGGAGAAGATTGAAACTCTTCTCAGATATTCTTCTATAAGAAAAAGGAAAACTGAAAAAAAAATGTTCTGGTGTGTATACAAGAAAAAATTTTCTATTTGCAATGTGAAAATAGAATTTTTCTATTTGGAATGTAGAGAAGAATGTGATTTAAAAGATAGGTACACTCCGAAAATAGGAAAGGGCAAATTTAGTTTGAATTTAAGGTTAGATCCCACTATTTTTTACCTTCCTGATGAGTATTTATGACTTCCTATTAAGTCTTACAGCGCTGTAGGGGACAAGGGATGGTATTCTTTGAACTCCCCAACCCTTCTCCACACCCATCCACTTAATTTTTTACCCTTGTCTGCTACATGTTTCTTGGTATTTAGACTCTTAGAGCATTGTCAATAGACAGAAAGCTGACCTCTGACATCCAGCACACAGTTGTAATTTCAATTCCAAGTGAACATCCACTCGATCCCTTTGACAGTAATCCTTGCCAAAGCTTTAATACACAGGGTGAAATCTCCCAAGGCTAGAACTTTTTCTTGGCAGAGGAACATCAAGGGGATGGAAAATGCTTTGAAAGAAGGACCTAAGGTTTTTGTTGTTGTTTTTTTTTAATTTTTACACATTAAAGCTTTATCTTTGCCAAGCGCTTCTTCAAGGTTGAGCCTGCAATGTCTAAAGGATAGACAATGCCTCATGAGATTTTGCTACAACGAGATGTATTAAACGACTTCACGTGGTTTATACCATCAGAGATAGCTGAAGGGCCCCGGCATTCATATTCCCAACGGGGCTCCAGTGATTTCGGTGCTCTTCCACTTGCTCTCTCAGAATTTAGGCAAAGAATCCACATTGCTATACTAGTTTCACTCTTTTTTTTTTCTTTCTTAAAATTGCACTCCTTCATTTGTGATTATCCTATTTTTCATTCTCAAAGTTTATATTATTTCTAATTTCATTCTTTTTGCATTTTATCACAGCATACATTAAATTATAGATACATGAAGAAAAACTAGAACATTCATCAATTTCTTCTAGCTGTATTGCCCCACCACAGTAACACTGTGTGAGGCATTTCTTCTGGCCAAATTCATGGCATTTTGTTCTATTCTAACCTTTGTTTTCTTTGTTCTGTTCATTCTTATTTGGGGTTTCCATAACAGTAATTTGTTATTCTACTTCATATAGTTCCTTATTATTTATTCCTTAACTCTCATCCTCAAGCCTATAACTGGGTAACTTTTTAATAAAAAAATCTGGGTATTTTGTAGTATGTAGTGTATTACATGGTATGACTGATCTAGGACATATACTGAATTTATTCAGTCCCCTTCAAAGAAAATACTTCATTTTAGTTTATAGCCCATGTTTATTAATGTTTCTATTCTACTCAAATAGTGGAGAGGTAAAACAATAGCTCTCTAAGCAGGAAGTCTCAAGAATTAAGGAAATTTTGTGAAGGGTAAGTATCCTAAGGTGACCAGTATCGAAGGAGGAGGAATGTAAGTTTCAAAAAACTTACTCTTCAGTAACCTTACATCTTCCTTTTCTGAGGCCCAACCTTTCATCTCCCTCTCATGGCTCAAGGGCATAAGGACTAGAATAGCTCAAAACCATTTAATTTGTGAAAACTAATTACACAAATAGCATTTCATAGCGTGAAGATCAAAGATATGAAACTACTAATACCAGAAAATATTTTTCCTTTTAAAATATGCCAAATACATTGTGTAAAACGAAATAGAAGCATCCACTACTATGTGATTAATAATTGTCAAGGAAATTAAAATATCAATTACTGCATGTGAAACTATTTATAAAACTCTGAACATGTGGTTTAAGATGGTAACATTAGGGGGAATCATATTTATGGTCCAAGTTGGGACACTTACAAGAGTGAAAGGGAGCACTACTAATAATTATGTCAGATGACAGGTATAAACTGAGACTTTCCCTAAATAAACTGAAATATATGATCATTCTTTAAAAATCACAAATAAACTGCATACACTTAGATATACAGCCCATAATTCCATAACTACTTTTTAATAAAAATATTGTAAGATTCCCAGATAACATAAGAAAAGTAGAAAGAAAAAAGTAAAGATCTGTTATAAGGAAACCAGTTTCTATAAAAAGGATGAAAAAGCAGACAGAAGAACTACTATTATAATTAGGGAATATGTGATCATTTATCCTAGAATGGAAAAGAGTGGACAATTGAAATAAAAGAAGTGTCTTAATTTCTTTCAATTCAAAATAAAACTGAATTATAAAATGGAGACAAAAAGACTTCTAATTTAGGTCAGGATGATTAAATTAAAAATAAAAGTATATGTTGATCATCTAAGAGTATTGGTTATTTATCTATCTGATAGTTTAGTCATTAGCACTGATCAAAACTTCTGTGGAATAAACTCAAAGTTGATAGATTCAGGTGCCACATTAACTATTGCACACCTGGTTAACAGTTTACACACTTCCAGGATATGAGCACACACAGACTTTATCAATAGGCTTAAGGAATTTTTCCTAATAACTTAAAGAGTTGAAAATGCATTAAAACAGAAAATGCTTCTTATAAATATTTATAACCCAAAGCACTTATTCAATGCCTGTATTCACATGAAAATGGGCTAGAATTTGTCCTAAGAACATCATTACGGTCTATGCCTTGTTCACAAACAAGAGCAATGTTCATTTCTACTATAAAAGATAGGCCTATAAAGGTTGTAAAAATCATAGAGTTCTAGAATAGAAAAAAGTCATAATTGCTTTTAAAGCTGTAAATATAATAAATCCATTACTAAGAAAACATTCAACTTAAATAATATTGAGATACATTTGGGTCATTAATAATAGTGTAACATTTAAAAAATCTAACATACTATTCATAATATTTGCTCTATTTAGAAAGGCTTGTAAAGCAAAACCATGCTATTCACCTTATTATCATTGGAACAGAATCCAAATACTTAAAATGACACTCAAAGTTATTTCTACTTTCAAGACTCTGTCCTTGCTTACATAATCTCACCTGTGCTCATAAAGCCATAAACAAATATTTCATTCTATAATAAATAAATTCAAACTTATGACAAAAATATTTATAAATCTGTTTAGGGAACCTAACTTCTAATTCAATTTTGAGAAGGAAGCAAAGCTAGTGTTCTTTTGCTTTTTTGTTTTTACTATAAATTCTTTTCAGCAAACACTAATATCAGAATTTCCTACATAAAATTACAGACTTTTCTCACACAGATATGAACAGAGTTTATTTTTCATTGATATAGGGAACAAAGTGTGTTCTATTTTCCTTAGCATATCAATATCAATATGTAAAGTCATTACTTCCTTTACCAGAAAAAAATTAATACAAATCAACTCATAGAAAGTAGGGTAATGTTATTGAGTTGGGTGTTTTTCTCAAAGATCAGTAACTTACCACAAGTTCTAAATGCAGATATTTTTCATCTGAAACTCTATGGTATTGAGATGAAACAGATGCAGGTTTTAATGGTGATAAACTTGCCAAGACTTTTTGGTTTTACACAAATAACTGACTTCAGAGTCTTGTGAAATGAAAAATATTTATTTTTTCATTTTGTTTTTCTTTGCTTTAATTTTAAAATCTCCTTTGCTTTGTGTTTCCAAAGTACTGTGACTCTGGGAATGATAATCTGCCCCCTCCCCCAATTTTGGGCCTGTTTAAACCTCCCTAGGTCCCTCTACCACCAAAGCACTGTGGTTAGGGCAGGCATGATTTGGTGGGACCATTAATTTGTTTGAGGCCATAATTTTTGTTCCAGTAACTAACACTTCATTAAGTTGAAATAGTTTCATTATGAAAAGAAATATTCACAGAGAATTTAACCAATGAATGGAAAATTACTAAGTTTCCAACCATTTCGATTCAAGATGAAATGTAAATCTTACTAATAAAATTGGTTTATGTTTTGAATTTTTTAAATTTTTTAATCATAGGAGAATTAAGACAAGAGGTTATGTGCAAGTTTTCAAGTTTACCACAGAGAAGCAAAAATGGCATATAGAAATTATTCTTTTAAAATGTGTCCAGCTTCTATTTCACTGAAATTAAATGCAAATATATGCTTTGTTTTCCTTTAAAAATACATATGTTTATATCCTGGACATTATACTTCCATTTAAACACAGAAATTCAGTCTTGTTCCGTTTCATTCATTCATTTAACAGCTATTTACTGAGCACCCACTTTGGTCAAAGCATTGAACTAGAACACCAAAACAAAAAACCCCCCCAACATCTGTCCTTTCCTCAGGAACTAACATTATAGGCAGTGATACAGAGATTACACAACCAAGGTCAAGTTATTTTTCATTACAGTCATGGTAAGTGGCATGTAGGTACATTCCAGAGTACTAAGAATGTTTCTCTGAAGAACTATCACTTAAATTCACATCCAAAGAACAAACAGATCTGGCTTAGGTGAAGGAAGAAGATAGGAAAGATAATTCATAAGAATTCGCACCCTGAGGTGGAAAATAGCCTGACTCATTAGAGAAAATGAAAAGAAAAAAGGGATCCGGGGGCTACTAAAATTGGAACTCAAAGAACCAAGTGGAAAAGAATGCTGACTCTGGAGTCAGACATATTAGATTCAAATCTTGCCTCCGTCGTCAGTTCCACATTATATGATCTTGAGAAACCGAAGTTTCCTCATCTATAGGATAGAGATATTAATAGTTTTGATTCCATAGTTGTTACAGATTAAATAGTTAACACACTTAGAAGTTTATGGTGGCATCAGGCACATATGAAATGCTACAGAAACACTAGCTATTATTAAGATTGCCCTAACTCTAACCAGAGCCTTCTTTATTGCACTTTTCCTTCTCTGAACTGTACCCTCAGTTACACACTGGGATTGGAAACAGGAATTCTATGTATTCCCACTGTAAATGTCTCACAATGTGAAGCAAATGGACATCATGACCAAAGCACCATATACATTTTTAAAACACCCTTTGAGAAAATCTCTCAAACTACAGTCCCAGGAAATTCAGCTTTTCTAGTTGTGGAGGTCATCATCATTATTATTTAGCTTAGTTTTATTTTAACTGTGTCTTTAAGACTGGGGAACATTAGACTCTTATAGTAAAAGTGCTTTTATATTTTTTTAAATGCAGTCATATGGTGTGAAAGTAGGCTCTATGATACAGAATAGTGCTATGTAAACATACTTATGTATCTTTGAATTAAACTTTAAATTTAAACTTTAATGTTGATTTTCACAGTTTTTGTTCTTTCCTTTCTCTTCCTTCTTTTCTTCCTACTTAATGTCTTCCTATTTTTATTCATTCCTTACTGTGTAGCTAACATAAGCTATACCTTCCTTATTTCTTTTGAGTCTTGGCCATTCAAATCTAATTAGATACTTCTTATCCTGTTAATCAATTATTTTTCCTTTCCTGTTTGTCTTTGAAGACTATAATATTTAGGCCTCCCAATTGTAAAAGGATTAGCAAAGCCAGTTATTTTAACATAATTTGTTATATAGGCAGGAGAGGACTACAGCCCTATTCTCTGACCTGAGGTCATAAAGTTCTCACATATAGTCTATAAATGCAGAATTTACTATAGAGACTAGCAAACCTACTGATAGTGATGTTCATAGTCCAAGTACTTATCTGACATTCCTAGTGCAATAGAAATTCAGACTCTGGATAAATCCCTCTCTGCTCTCTTGGAAAGATTCCCAGCTTTACTGATATTCACTCAGGAAGAGATTCAGAATTTTTCTAAATTTATCTGAAAATGAAACTTCTCAGAGGAATGACTATAATCCATTTATAGTTTGGCTCTGCTTGAACATTTATTCTGAAATCTGCCTACAATCATCAAAGACTAAAAGTATTCACTCCTGAAGCCCAAACTAGTACTTCCTTTATTTGGTTTCCAAATTCTGTGTTAGGGATTTCAAATGTTCATTAAAGACCCATATGCTTCCCCAACTATCTTAATTTTAAATGTGATGCTTTTTAAATTACATGAACATTATGAATTACATCATTTCTGTTTTCAGTTCTATCTTTTCCTGATCATAAAATTAATAATCAGATCATTACAAAAAATTAAGCTGAATAACTCACATCCATCATCACCCACTTTTCCAAGAAAATTCATTATATTTCAGCATATTTCCTTTCTAAATATCTAATACTATTTAAATAAAAGTGAATTTATTTTCTCATGAAGTTAAATGCCATAAAAATAATATTTCTCTATTAATATGATCTCTATGAAAAGTCTATATCCACCTGTCCTCTCCCTAAGAGAACACGGGAATTTTTCTTGCATTTTTGTAGCATTTTAAAATATAAAGAGGAGCACATATTATACCAATATCACCATTTCCATGGCAATATATTTTTCCAGTTTAAAAAGTACAATGAGAAAGTTACACATTAAAATCAATAACCCTCTTTAGATAGTAGGAGAGATAGGTACCTTAAGTAGAATAAAGATACAAGCTATTATCCTTTCTGGATTTTTGCATTTAAAAAAGCATAAAAAGAAGGCATGAAGCGCTCCTTGACTTTTTACTTTGCCAAGAAAATTTGCCATCCTGGTTAAATTATTTTTCATAATTCTGGGTTTTTTAAAGTTAAATCACACACCAAGTAATTGTGGTTGAATGTGGATCTACCCATTTGGGGCTTTTTGTAAACACATACAATTACCTAAAGTGTATTAACCACAACTATTTGTTCAGTGAAGAAATAGCATTTTTTTCCTGTGTGTCACATATGAAAATATGATAACATTCACATAAAGATTAAACCTGTTATCTGATTTCTAAAATGCAAAAGCAATTTCACCACAAGGGGCAGTACCTACAAAAAGCAAACTTTAACGAAGAGGACAGAAAATTTACTTCGGGGTCATTTAGTAAGTTTTGTACTCTACTGGGGTTTATTCATAGGAAGAACGTAACTTTGTAGAAACCATGGCCACAGTCAAGAGATTCTCTTATACTTTCTTTTCTGTTCTTAATCCTAGGTTGACCAAAAAAACACATCATTGCTAAAGAAATTGTTTTCATTTTTTTTTCCTGTTTCCTCTGATGCCCATAGATCATAGTGGAATATTACAATTATTCTAAATAACTATCAAATCTAATGTATATTAGGGCCATGACAATTACTGATCTATAATCTTCAATACATTTAGGACCTCACCCAATTTACATATGAGATTTCTTCCTTTGTACCATCGGGAAGACTAGCCAAAGAGATAATACTTATCTGCAGGTTTGCTATAGAAACTGGACTGTCTAATATCCTATCCAGGTTCTAATACCACAGAGTGAAAAACTGAGGTAAGTGTGGTATAGATTGGCTACTGGTAGTTGGAGAGGAAAATCCATTGAAATAACTCACACCTTGCTTGTCTTATCCTATGGGATGGAGATTTTTGGCCAATATTGTTCAGATTCTCCAATACACACTTATGTTGCTTCTTCATTTTTTCATCATGCAAAATACTGATCTTCATCTTTTCAGCATGTAGGCAAGCAGTCTACACATTGGGGTATGTGGCTCAAAATCACTCATTAAGGTGTGGGGAGAAAGTAGCAAAACTTCTATTCAATATTAATTTTTATTGAAAACATAATAAAAATTGTCTCAGTAGGATGTATTTTGACTTTGTCATTGGTGTATAATATATAAATGAACATATTATTATGAGGAATAAATACTCTATACATTTTTTACTATAGAGGCAAAGAATTAGTAAAGTTTGAATTAACTGTCTCCGCCAGCTAATGTTACTATAACAGAGGAGGTTTGGGGGGAAGTAAGCAAAAACTCTCCCTATCCCACCCCTGCTTGTCTTCTACAGAAGTGGAGGGATGTTCCCAGTGGACACCTCATAAAATTAGGCATACTTCTTTGTGAGAAGCGTTTCTTTATGCCTGAGTGGGGAGTTTTCTGGCTACATTTCTAAGAGTTTTTATGTTGGTCCAGGCTTCAAGATGACCCCACCTTCCAGGATTTACACGTTTGTGTAGTTCTCTTCCCCACTGACTAGGGCTGACCTATGTAACCCACAGAACACTGAATAAATCACCATGTACAACTTCCAAAACTAGGTTTTAAAGACATTATGACTTCCATTTTACTCTCTTGTATCACTTACTCTGGGAAAGCCAATTGCCACGGTATGAATATATCCAAGCAGCCCTTATGGTGAGGAATTAAGACTTCTAGAATATCTAACAACAAACCAAGGCCTCCTGGCAGTACTCAACAAGGAATCAAGCTTTCCTCACAACAGCTAGCAAGTCACTGACACCCGCGGCCAATAGCTATGTGAGTGAAACATCTTGGAAGCAAACCTACCAGCCTCAGCCAGGTCTTCAGTTAGCTGTGGACCCACCCAACATCTTTACTACAACCTCGGGAAAGACCCTGAGCCAGAAAGACAGAGCTCTGCTGCTTCCAAATTACTCACCCACAGAAACTCTGAGCTGATAAAAGTTTATTGTTTTTTTTTTATTTTTTAAATTTATTTGACAGAGATCACAAGTAGGCAGAGAGGCAGGCAGACAGAGAGAGGCGGGGAGGCAGGCTCCCTGCTGAGCAGAGAGCCCAATGCGGGGCTCGATCCCAGGACCCTGGGATCATGACCTGAGCAGAAGGCAGAGGCTTTAATCCACTGAGCCACCCAGGTACCCCAAAAGTTTATTGTTTTCAGCTTCTAACTTTAAGGGTAATTTGCTGTTCAGCAATATACAATTAATATAACTTAGTTCAATCATCACTATCTAAATAGAATATAAATATACACATCAAAACACTGGGCACACCTTATTAAAATAATGAAAAAATAAGCTCCCTTCTGTACATTTGACATTGTAATATTTGTAAGAAGCAGAGAAGGAAAACTGATGAGTAAGCTTGAGGAAAACGAGTCAATCTTTCTAGGACCTCAGAAAAACAGAAGTCCAATTATCAAATTGAAATATTTGTTCACTTTTTCAAGTATTGCTAAACATTCTAGCCAATTAAATTTTCCCTAATTCTAATATATCATAGAGGCATAACTCTAGTCTTCTTCTATATGACAGTGAAAATAGCAGAATTTAGTTCCTTCTTCTCTAACATCTATATGCCTTGTTAAGTTTTTCACATTTTACTTTCTTTTTGAACTTTGAAGAAAAGCTGTTGTATACAGGTACATGACTGCATTAATCCTATATTCCCAACAGCACCTAAATATATTGTTTAATATCTACTGATCTCATATAATCTAAGAAAATTTCCCAATTAGTTTTCTAAATATCTTTTTATCCTCTTTAAGCTAATCAAATTATTCTTGAAGGAGAATAGGTCTTGCTTTTCTTTTGTTGTTTCTTAGAGTGATTATAAATATGTTTTGCATATAGTAAGAACTTAATCAATAAATCTGGATAACAGAAAAAAAAACAGTAGACTTTTGTAAGAAATTATACTATTATCTAATATAGTCAAATAAAGTAAATTAGCACAGATAAAATTATTCTATTGGTCAAATAATGAATGTACCAGTATAATGATGCACCATAAATCTCTTTGTCAAGAGCCCATTGGCTTTATACTAGAGTATCAGTACCCATCTCCACCAAATTAAACTCTTCTAATCAAAGTTTATGGCTATAATGTAGAGCCATTTGTCCTTTTAATAAGAACAAACTGAAAGGTCTGATTTTACTTTATACTACTAAAAATATTAAATACCTAGGATGAGCAAGATTATAAGGGATCTTACTTACATTTGAATTATGAGCTTACCTGGCCAGAGCTTCTGTAGAAGGCCTACAGTGTCCACATAAGGCCCAGAGTTTCAGCTGCCCATTTGACCCACTGATGATTAGACCATAAGTTTCCTGATAGGTCCCATCCATTAGCTGACCTGAGAGACCTATAAAGGGGAGAAAAGATTGATTGGCCTAATCCTTTCTCGTTTTATAACTCTGAATTTTTAAACAAGGGGGCTATGTAGTATTTGTGATTGTCATGCTGGGCCGTACACAAACTCATGAGAAAGAGAAAGGAAACTGATAAAGGGAAAACACAATAGAGCAGACTTGAGTAGAAGAGAGAAAGTCCTTAAGACCCCTGAGAAGTAAGAATTATGGCTTAATTTTTGCCATAACATTTCTGGTTCCATTTCATATAAAATTTGACTGTACTGTTCCTCTGGATCTTTATGCTAACTTCCACTCCCTTCTAACCTGAACAACACTGAGTGGTTTTTGTTCCTTGTTCCATCAAAAACGTTGGCTATAACATTCCTTTAGGCTAAACATAGAAGTGAATGGGAATATTATATCGATAAAGTAGCATCAATGAAAATGCAGAGCTACTTGAGAGGAATAAAAATGAGAGAAACCTTAATTTACTCCTCTGCACTATTTCTTATATTCCACATATGAGTGAAACCATATGACAATTGTCTTTCTCTGATTGACTCATTTCACTTAGCATGATACCCTACAGTTCCAACCATGTCAATGTAATTGGTAGGTATCCATCCTTTCTGATGGCTGAGTAATATTCCATTATATTTATGAACCACATCTTCTTTACCCATCCATCTGTTAAAGGACATCTCAGCTCCTTCCACAGTTTGGTTATTGTAGACATTGCTGCTATGAACACTGGGGTGCATGTGGCCCTTCTTTTCACTATATCTCTATCTTGGGGTAAATACCCAGCAGTGAAATTCCTGGGTTGTAGAGTAGCTCTATTTTTAACTTCTTGAGGAACCTCCAAACTGTATTCCAGAGTGGCTGTACTAACTTGCCTTCCCACCAATAGCATAAGGGCATTCCCCTTTCTCCATATCCTCGTCAATATTTGTTGTTCCTAGTCTTGTTAATTTCAGTCATTCTAACTGGTATATGGTGGTATCTCATTGTGGTTTTGATTTGTATCTTCCCTGATGGCAATGATATGGAGCATTTTTTCATGTGTCTATTGGTCATTTGTATGTCTTCTTTGGAGACGTATCTCTTAATGTCTTCTGCCCATTTCTTGACTGGGTTATTTGTTTTTGGGGGTGTTGAATTTGATAAGTTCTTTATATATCTTGGATACCAGCCCTTTATCTGTAGTGTCATTTGCACATATGTTCTCCCGTTCCATAGGTTGCTTTTTTGTTTTGAATGTTTACTGTGCAAGAACTTTTTATCTTGATGAAGCGTTAATCTGGCTTAACTTAAAAAGACTAATTTTGAGTTTCTCAATAAATAAAAAGAAATTCTTTAGGATCACAATTTCTTCCAAATAAATTTGGGAGAAATATTAGCTGTGAGATTGAAGAGACAGTCTTTTCTGTTAGAAAAGTGAGGGTTAACTATCTGCTGCATGCATCAGCCAAGTACAAAGTGGGTTTGCTCTCCTCTTGTGAAAGTTGAGAAACCTTAAAAGATTCAATATATAAATAAAAGACCAAACCATTTTTGCCCAGATTTGATCTAAGGGAACACCCATGGGTAAAGCCAAAGTTCCCCAAACAGCTATTGTGAATCTACTCTAGTACAAATGGATTTTCTAGTCCTTAAAGTTCCACTTTATGGAAAAACATCAAGATATTAGTATAAAAAAATTTAGAGCAAGTACTATACAGTATCAACATTGATCATTAAAAAAGAAAAAAAAAAAGAAAAATGACCCTAGCATGTGACTCCTGTTCAAATGTTTTCAAAATAAGCCTTTCTTTGAGCTACTTTGCTGTCAAGATTATAAGCTATGAAATGATTAAAAGATGAAAATCTCTATCAAGTAGTATGAGATGACTTTGGGTAAGATAAACTATTCTTTCTAGTGGTTATTTCTTACCAGAACCATCTCTTTAAGAGCTCTCCTTGCTCTGGAAAAGAAAGCCACATCACTGTACATGGACACATCAACA